>BMAV01004094.1:347672-385343 GCA_019973955.1 Trichonephila inaurata madagascariensis
CCGGCATTTTGAAAAAGAGTATTAGAAGTGCTGATTTTATGAAGGAAAGGGAAAATTTAAAAAAGTAGAGAAAGCCTGTGCAATGCCAGGCCATGCAGCTAGTATAATATTAATGTTTGAGTACTTTTATACTGAGAAAAAATTCTCCGAATTTGGGTACTATTTTTTAACATTAGCCAAAAACAGCCTTAACAGATAATAAATTGTAATAAATTATCAAGATCTGAATTCTAAATTTTGCCTTAAAACTTCATTTTGATCCTTTTTTCTATGAATTAATTTCTGATTAAATAAATATACAATAATATGATTTTATATAACTTTGCTTATAACAGACAGATATAAAACTTTAATTTTAAGTATGCTTAACATACACATTTGAAACTGTTTATTTTCTTTCTCTAGTTTTTTGCACATTCAGTCCAATATGTTCAACTTGTCAGTAAGTATTTTTTAGTTTATATTGCAATGAAATTTATTTCTTCTTTTTTGTATAATTTATTCTTGCTGCTATATTACAAAAGTGTATGCTTTTTTCATGATTTAAAATTTTATCAATTTAGGAAGTTTGCAAAAGCTCAAATAAAATATTAGGTTAAAAATTTAAGTTTTTAGATGCTAAGTTTTAGCTATTTAAGTTTAGGTTAGCTGTTTTTCATGAAATCTTCATAATTATATATGTTGTACAAACTACTACTGTTTCGATTGTATTTTGATTTTTAATATATAAATGTATATTTTTTAATAATTTTTTAGGACTGCATTTAAGTTGGGTCCACTTCCCACCATCATTGGGAAAAAGAAAAGGAAGCAAATGCCATTGCGTCAATGATGTTCTTTTTTTAAAAATTTTTTTATGAATGTACTCAACATCCATTAAATATTTACTCTATTTCAAGAATTTCTTTAAAGTATAAATTTATTAAAATAGCTTAAAATTTTTTATATCATTTCAAGTTAATTTATTAGTTTTTTTCCTCTTATATTCCCCGTAATTTATTTCTTGATTGTTATTAATTATATGATTTTGAATTTAATATATTCTGCTTTATCTGTCTTGATCATGCAAAATTAGTAAGAGAAAAATAATAAAAAACTGTTAATAAAATTTTATGATTCATTTTTAGGGTAAAATATTACTTTTTATTTATATGAGTGAATAGTTTTTGAAATTGTGTGAATACTTTATGAGAGTCATCTTTTTGTACTGTAAATTACCAACATGTATATGGAACACTTTAAGTTTGATGTACTTATATCTTAAAATGTCCTGTTAATGTTAAAAAATATATAATTTTCATTTTTTTTTTAAAAAAGTAGTTTTATTTTTATAATGTCTTTAAGTTGTACTTCTGATCTCCATTATTAAAAGCTAAACATTAATGAATGTCTTTGTATTGAAATCATTTGACAAATCATGTGTTAGATGGTGGGAAAAAAATAATCAAGTAATAGATTTATTTTTTAAATGAATATATAGAAAGCTTTTTTAGCACATTTAAAAAAATAATAATTTTTTTAAAAAAAAAAAGTTTATTATTTTTTTAGTTTTTTTCCAAGGTTGTTAAAATATAAGATAATACATCAATCATTGGTTCAAAAAGTACCAATTTTTAAAGTGATGTTTATCACACTTCACATTAAAAGTAGTAAGAGAATTAGTATTAAAAGTTAAGCTTTAAAATATAACAAATTTCTTTGCACTGCTTGAATAAATGTTTTTTTTCCCACAAGAAAATTAGCAAAAAAATTTTTAATAAAAAAATAATTGATAAATACATATTTTCCACTTTGAAATCTATTTAAAATAAAGTAATGCTATTTATTAAAATGTCTAAAATTGTGATAGAACGTTAGATGAATCCTGAAATTAACTGTATTAAAAAATGATTTTATTTATTTATTACTTTCTATACACCATCTTTTTTTTATACAGAATGTTTTAAAATTGTATCACAATGTACTTTGTTTAATTTTTTATGTATTCTTCATTTTCAGTCTACATCATTGAGGATTTCTATGTAAGCATTGCCAAACCATAGCATTTTCTTTTACTTTTAATTTTTTTTTCATACATACCTAAGCTATAAGTTTAATTTCTGTAACTATCTCTTAGTTCATAATAAAAATCCTTGTAAGCTCCCCTATATTGATTGTTATGCACATGCATGATTGTCTGCAAAGAAGCTGTGTGATGGATAGAAAAAGTAATTTTTGCTCATGCGTGAGCATGCAAAATTGCGTGCTTGATTATATACTTGATAGTAATAAAATGCATAACAATATCTGATGCTCAAATATCTTAGACAAATATGTTCATAGCATGAATTCTGAATGGTACCAATGAAAAAAAGTTGACTTTTTTAACAATAAAAAAATTTCTGAAGAGATTATCCTAAACATTTTAATTATAAGCTTTCACTGACATTCTTTTTTTTTTCATTAATTGCGGATGTGGCCATAGCTTAATGATTCTGGTTGATAAACTTTAGGGCTATGTCTGTACAATTGTGGGTTGGAAATAAATGACAGAGTTGGCAAGATGAAACATTTTAAACATATCCCTTTAGAATGCATTTTTAATTAAAATTTTAAAAAATATTTTGCTTTTACTATTGATATCTTTGATTCGTTCAATAACATAAAATTGCAAATGTCTTTTTTTAATAGGATGTATTTAAATTCACAAGTACAAAATATCAAATTTGCATATGGGGATATTTAAGTAACACAAAGAAAAAGCAGATTCCATTTATATTTGATTAAAATAAACAAGCATTATTTCAAATTAAAAATTTTGCATATTATAGCATAATTCATGCTGTTTGATTTTGTTATATATTAAATATACACATGTTGAAATATTGTTTTACTTTTTATTTGAATATTAATAATTAACATTTGAATATTGAAAAATGATTGTAACAAAGTATGTACCTTTAATTATTTTTTAAAATTTTTTGTCTATATATAATAAAATGAAAAAAAAAAAAATTACCCCACTCATAAAGTGGTTTTTTTTTTAAAAAAAAAACAATGTTCATCCATCTTAGTGATATAAATTGTCAATATATTACAAATTGAATTGGAAGAGTAGTATTTAACATTCATTATGATTATCATTTTATCAATTGATTACTTTCACAAATATTGTTGCAAAACAGTGAATTAAAATTTTAGTATTTGACTTTTTCATAACCTTTCCAATTGATATGAAGAAGATTCATCATATATAATGCTATTGCTAATCATGTTTTATAAAATATTTCTTATTAACTATTGTCCAAGAAAAACACTTATGTTAACAAAAATTATTTCAGAATCAAGATTTATATTTTAATGTTCATTATGTATTTCATTAATTTAAATGCCTTTTAATTACATATCTTTTATTTTGTAGCTAAATACAAGACAGAATCATGTAGATATCAATTTATTTTGTATTTTATAACTGCCAATTTAAAATTTATTTTTTGCATTACTTTTAATGTAGAATTTGGCATCTCCATCTTTTAAATATGCAAATTCAACCTATTTGAAGCTACATATTCAGTTCTATTTGCTTGCTAAAAACAAGTATTCTTTGCAAATATTTTTTATGAATTCACATGAAAAGCTTAAAATTGCAGTTTGGTTTGAATGAAATTAAACTTGTTTAGAATGTGAAGGCCAATGACGTATTTTTTAAACTCAAAAGATTATGGATTTCATTCTATGCTATATTAAGATCTCTGCTGTAAGCATTTGACTTGCTCTTATATATTGTATTTATTCGAATCTAAGCCGCACTTCTTTTCCTGTGTTAAAATCCTACTGAAAATCGGGTGTGGCTTAAAATAAAAGGCAGAAAAATTTGTTGGATAGGGAAAATTGAACATGATACTGATGGCTAGAGCAATTAGATTCCTGTATGCACTTAAAACTTTTTAATACTGATAAAATAAACTTGTCGCTTCTTATTAGTTTTGATTTTAAATTTCGTAAGTATCAGACACCAGATAAGTACTTCAAAAAAACCTATTTAGAATTTCGTATGTAGCTTAGATTCAAATAAATATGGTAATAAAGGCATTTAACTGATTATATTCTTTTTAAAACAGTAATTGTGTAATTTAGGTAAAAAAAGTTATTATTAGTAGTAAAATGTATTTGTTTAGCATTTTCTTCTAATAGAATTTACACATAAAACCAGCTGGAGTTTCTTTTCAATTACATTCTTTTTATAGCTTTATAGTGCTAATTTTTGTCAAGAGTGCCATCTTTTTTTGGGCCTAGGTAAAACTATATAATATCAGCATTACATTTAATAAAAGAAAGAAAATTTTTAATATTAATATATAAACTAATCACACAAACAAAAACATAAATTTTTAGAATATAGAATAGAACATACAATACATAAAAGGGAAATACATTTTTTTCCACTAGATAATGTTCCTCAAAAAAAAAAATTGTTTTGTAAAAAGGAGATGCATTTCATATCCAAAAACCCATGTATGATGAAATAAAGAATTTCATTTAAATTCTAAAAAGTGATGAAAACTTAATTGTTTAAGATTTTAGATGTTTATTTATATATTGAAGAGCATTATCAGTTTCAGACATGTGCTTCACCTAATGATTAAGATGAATCAAAATTAACCTTATAGAAAGATTCACCACATCTAATACAAAACACTTCAATCCAATAATGTTTTGATATTGACATTCTGAGCTGGTTTTGAAATACTCTGTCATATTCATTTTCTTTTAATCAAAAAACCTTATTTGATTATGATTCTCTTAATGGGATTAAAGTAATTTTTTCAAATCAAAAATTTAAATGTTTTATAAATTATTTTTATTTAAAAATTTGAATATTAAATTTTGTTTGTTAGCAACATTAAGAAATTAAAATAAGTTATATTAAAGTGGATTGCACACATTTGATGCAATTCCAAAGCATATGGCAATTATTTAGGAAATTTTTATATTATGTAAAAAAATTACACTGAATAAAACAAAGAAAAAAGTTTCTCAAATATATTTGACAGTATATTTTTATATAATACTTTGGAAAAATAAATACATAAATTTATAGTTTTTTTGTTCGATAGACTAGATAAAAATCATTCAACATTTTCATCTTCTTGTACATCATGCAAAGTTTCCTCACTTTGCGATTCTAGAGTATTAAGCTTATTCAAAATATTTCCTTCGACATTTGATTCGTTAACAATGTGTGTGGCAGCAATGGTTTTTTCTGTATGTGGAGATACATTCGATTCAGATGAATTATTATTCATGGAATCTAATGTAATGCTTCTATTTTCTGTAACCAATTGTTCATTAGCAGTGTCTTTGGTATGAATAGTAATTGTTAAGCCCATGTCTTCATCATCTCTTGATGGCAAAACATTTTGAAGTGATTCTAGTATTATATCGGGGTTTAATTTACACAAGTGTTCATACTTTTTAAACTCTAAAGATGTAATACCTAAAGTTTGAGATATACTTTCAGGTGGAAACACAATCGATAAACATTTATTTAAATGAGGCACTAGATCTGATGATAGCAGGAAACAAAATTTGCTGAAATTCTCTATTTCTAATTCATTCATACGACGATGTTTCTTTGAATGGATTGCAACAAGAGTTTTCACCAATCGTTCCACAGAATTTGAAATGGATGTTATAACGTCTTTTGAAATCGAGAAAGAACAACATAATTTCAATTCATTTAATGCATTCAAAATATCATTACAATATTGAGCCAAAGGATAGAAATCCAGTAAAGTGATCGGAGGTTGTAAACTGTCTTCAGATAAACTAGTCGCTAACAAAGAGGTATTTGTGTACATTGCAAAGACAAAAGTCTCCATTATTCTCTCAAATTTAAAGGTGGCACGTTCAATTGCTGCATAGAATTTCTTCAATGCAACATTTTGAAAAATAGGTATCAAAAGCGGACGGAAATCTATGTTCACACGACTGAATGACAACCCAAAATACATGCATTGTGCCAAAACAGAATCGATACGACCACCTAAATCTGCAGAAATATCAATCTCCAGAATTGAGAGAAACCAGGAAATTTTCCATGTAATCCAACTATGAAATATAGCACAATTGCCTTTTGAATCTTCTCTTACAAGAAGTAAAGGATCATCATCAGAAAAAATGGCTCTGTATTGAGTTGTAATGTCAAATAAATGAACTCTGCTATTTTCAATAACTTTTATCACATGTTCGTAAGCGTCAGCTTTATCAATATCATTGATCACTTTTTGGAACCAAGAATCCCTAGCCTGCAGAAATTTAATACGCAATTCCGAATCGTTAAAAACATCCATTCTTCTGAGGTATCCAACCACTTTCAGGCAGTCTGGTAGTTGAATATTAGTACTTAATTTTGTTAATAAATGAGAAAGCATAATATTAGTAGATGATTGAACATCTTGAACAATACTTTTTATAAGAGGTATATCAATATGTTTTCTTTCCAGCCGTTTCACATAGGCTGATAATTCTAAGGCTTCATCATAATACCCATTTCTTACATATGTGTCCATTAGCTGGGGCATTTCAAGGAATTCTAAGAGTTGTGGGTGTTTAGCTAAAGTTGATGATGCTTGCCGCCATCTAGCATTTATCTTTTGTGCTTCTTTACCGAATTCGGAGCATTTTTCCTTAAACACGGGTAAATTATTCGTAAGGGAATTCAATCTTGACTCAATTTTATTGAAGTCTTGAAATATTTTATGGGAACATTCTGCAGCTTGAATAAAAGTCTTGTAATTATGAAAAGCTAAGTCCTGAGTTTGTTCCAAGACAGAGATTTTTTCTTCGGCCAAACGATCAGGTTCTTGACTCAATCGTTGAAGACCTAATGATCCTAAATCCGCTAAATACACCAAAACATCAGTATTGTCCTTCCAAGATTCTCTAAATGATTCTGGGAGAACCCGCAACACCTCTTCATAATCTGCTATATTATGATCCTCAGATGACATAGTAAAATTCTTCATAAACTGTGCATGAAACCAAAGTATAAATTATGCCTCTTAAAAAATTATTAAAACGCTTACCAAACATACACGTACTTGTAGACACGTACCAAACTGTATAAACAATCCGAAACGAAAACATAAACGGCAGCAATACTTCCCATTAAATAAAGTTGAAGTTTTTAATGGTTTGCTAATCGTAAGGTGTGTAAGCTTAAATTATTAAATTAGTTTTTTTTTTAAACATATAAAATTAAATATGTTTTTGATCCTCAAAATAATATGAAAACTCTTTTGATTGTTTAAATTATATTTTATTGATAAAGAATTAGATGTTAATTCATTCCTCTAAAAAAAAGTGGAATTTAAGAAATAAAGTGAACTAATGTAGTGCACTGATACGCGTGTCTGTGTTAAACATATTACCCATTCTTATTTTCATAGTATGATTGGTTAGCTGAGGATGCCTCACATGCTGGAAAATGATTGGTTGGCTAAGGATGCCTCATGCTGTAAGCACACACAAGTATCCAATGAGGCACAAGTATTCAGTATGGCAGATATTGGGAACGCATGTTTTTAAACACTCGAACAGAAGCACATGGTGGTTTTAAATGTATAATTTTTCGGTCTTTCAAAAGAAATGTCTACTAAATAATTACTTTTTACAGTTTAAAATTTTTACTCCAGATCAAAATTAAAAGTATGGGGCGTACGAGACAACGATATAATGCTAAAGCCAGATCAGGAGGTAGCGGAATTAAACAGACTAATGTCTCGGAGGTGATTATGATGCATTTCTTAGTACTTGTAAATGTTATTAAAAGAAGTTAGTAATAATTATTAGCGATTAAAATGTTTGTGTAGTAACATAAATGTATGAATCTGACGTTTTTCAGTAACAATGCTATATTACTTTATTTTTGTTGTGATTAATTGCATGCATCATGTTGTGTTTGTCAATTTCTTACTAATATTTTTTTAAAAAATCAGCTATGATGCTGATTTTTAAAATGATTTACTCTTTTTAGTAAAAATCTTCACATTGCTTGGTGGTTAAAATAAAGTATAGGGTTGAAGTTGGTGGTTTTGGCAGTTTTTTTAAAAATTCAAAAATTGCAAAGTTTTTATTTTAAAGGAACACCTAAAGTTAGTATAAAAAAAGTTACTTACGTATTATCGCAACTTATTGGTGACATTATATGAAACAAAGCACCTGGTTGCCAATTCAGCGTATACGACACATAGGTAATCGAGGTTGCCAACCTGCTGAATTTTTAATAGAGTTGGCAGTTGTTGCAATAATACGTAAATACCAAAAAAAATTGTACTTATGTGTCAATATCACCACAGCCAAATTTGTGCTATGATATGACAGCAAAAGTAAACAAAAAAAAAGATTCTTATTCATGTGTTTTATTTAGAATATATATAATATATATTAGTCAGATTTGAGTAAAAAATGGTGCTATTCTCATGAAGAAAATTTGGCTGTGGTGACATCAATGTATGTCAAGCCAAAAAATCACCAAATTGAGCACGCTTTATCTAATATAATAGCAATAATTCACCAAGTTAGCAATAGAGTTGGTGATTTTAATTATTTGGGTTATCATTGGCATGTATGGATATTTCACTTAAACCAGCTTGGTATATGTCACTATTTATGCAACTGTAACTAAAAATTAAGTTATTTTTGTAAATCTAGCAATTTTTATATTGCTCTTGCTCAGAGGCATATACAAGGACCTCCTCTTCCTCCATAGACCAACAGAATTTCAATTTTTACCATGGAGATTATCTCTTGGCACTGTGTTTTTTAGAATGTAACCCTCTCCATAATAGAGGTCTATATATGCTACTGTAGTTGCTAAAAAATTGCTAATAATGTTGAAGATACTTTTGTGAAAGTGCTAAGTCTTAAAAAATGGGCATGCTTTTAATATTAAGAAATATTTTAATAGTTTGTATGGGCAAATTGGCATTTATTGCAGTATATACTCTGTTATGTTCTTTTGGACAAGATTGTCAATGATCCCTTGATGTACGATTTCATTTATATTCTAAGTATTTTTTGGTAAAATCCTAGGAGAGCCTACCCTTGGCGACAAATCGAAAAAAGCGCCAAACCAGAACGAGATTGTGCCAAGCGAAACCCACACTGGCGCCAAGTGAATATAGTGGGATAAGGTGGATGCGTAATGAAAATATATGTAAACAATACAGAAATTAAACATTTAAGATAAAAAATATAAAAACAGCACTTATTTTCTTACTGCTGACCTTTTCCAAGTGGAGGGTACAGCGTAACAACAGATTTTAAAAAAGACTTGAAGGTCTCATCATTAAGGGAATGATCATGTGAGCGCTGCCATATATATTCTGCGAGGTAATGGTTGAACATACTTTTGGATTGGCTGGTACGATTTCGAAGAAAGAGTTTTATTGCCTACCATGTTACCGATTGTTACATTTAGGAAATTCATAACTCTAAGCAATCAATCCTTTCTTCATACACCATTCAATCAATTCTTCCTTACCTTTCGCATTCAACAAAGTAGAAAATTCTAAGCTATATTCCTTTACACACGCAGCCATACTTCCAGCCCGGTGCCCTACAACAAAATGAAATTCAAAATGCTCGCCAACAAAATATGAAAATCCCAGAAATAGTTAGGTTTACCATATCTAGTGTATCAAATTAGGGTTACCAAGATGGCGCAATTATCACCAACCAAAATAATTCGCACCAAGGGTGTAGGCTCTCCTAGGACCGAACCCTCTTATATTTCTGTTTTAGAAATTTGGGTTTTACATGGGTGCAAGCCATAATGTTTTTTAGAGATAAGATATTTCGGCACAATTAAAGTGAAAGGAAAATCAAACTTAATTTATACTTTGGAGACATAATCTTTCTGTTACAACAAAAAGAATATGCTTAAAGGAACATAGTTTGAAATATTGTGGTTACTTTTAACAACTTTTTTAAGATTTACTTGTGAATCACCTGTGAAATAATGCAAGAAGTTATTAGATATTGTTATGAATTTTGTGTAAAGAATACTTAAAATAGTGTAAATAATTTAAATTTGGATCTAAAATACTGTAATACTACTTTATGTGGTATTTACTTTATGTAAAAATTATAGTATTCGCCAACAACACCATTCCTTACATCATAATGACGTTTCAAAGGAAACTTGGCGATAGAGCCAAGTTGGCATCATTTTTTTGTGACCATGTTGATGACCTTTTTTGGTGAGTTTGGGACCCTATGTGGATTCTTCTGGAAATTAATGGAGAAATCCACTAATTTCATGATTTATGATGCAAGCGGATCTGTCTCGAAGGATCCGCAA
Organism: Trichonephila inaurata madagascariensis; assembly: GCA_019973955.1. Classification (NCBI taxonomy): domain Eukaryota; kingdom Metazoa; phylum Arthropoda; class Arachnida; order Araneae; family Nephilidae; genus Trichonephila; species Trichonephila inaurata. Next base: position 358,018 of record BMAV01004094.1, read on the forward strand.
GGCCAATAAATAGGGAGACACTTGCTGAAACTAAGTTAGTATTGTTTTGACTAGCAATTAGTAGTCTTGTTTTGACCATGAAGAGTCGACTAGCAATTAGCTCGACTGTTGAGTTGAACAAGCGGTGCTTGGGAATAATCTTTTATATACGTGTATTTTAGTCTCTGATAGTTGTGTCTGAGTGCTGTTGAAGGTGGTAAGACCTTCTGAGATTTATTTTGCGAATATTGCAGTTGAATCTTGTATTTCAAGGGTTGTTTTTCGACAACAAATTTCCATTGCTCCTTAAAAACGGTTGTGTTCTTTGCAACTGATTTGCATAAAATCTTCAAACCCCGATCAGTGTAACAATATGAACCATAAAATGCAATTATGGATTGGAACAATAATTTGCATTTAACTAAATGTCAACAAAAAAATAAATAAATAAAAATAGGATGAATTTTGATTTATGATTTGTTGTGTTGTCATTAAAATGAAAAGTCTGATATTGTAGAACTTTGTCTCCAGCTAACAGAAAAGTTCCATATTTTTATATGGTTGCATGTATATGGTTTATATGTTTTTTTTGCAGAAAAGTTCCATATTTTTGTATATTGCTTCTATTTAGGTACTAAAATTGCAACTAACCTTCATTCCATTTATTACAAAGTAAAAAGATGTTTAGCAATTTGATTATGAATAGCATAGCATCATTCTATGTTTAAATCTAAAATTATTGTGATAAGTGGCACTTTTCATTTGAGTGGAAGAAATCAAATTCATCTTTTCTACAGTAAGTAATTAAAGAGATGAAAAATTCATTTCAGAGTTCAGAAACTTATGTTAGATTCAGGTAAAGAGAAATTCCTTAAAATTAATCTGTCAGATTTTAGAAAAGGCTCACTCTTCGGTACAGTGATTTAGATTTTTATTTCTAGATTAGTTACAATTCTGATGTCTATAATAATAAACTTCTAGAACTTTATGTAAACCAAAGGAAAAAGTATTTAAAATACAATTCCAAAAAATATTTGCTGATCTTATCTCCTTATATATTTAGAGTAAATAGAATAAGAGACTTTTAGAAATACAAGTATAGGACAAATTAATAGAAACACCCGTTTTGAAATATGTTGTACTTTGACCCTCCGATACAGCTTTGCCATGTGTTGCAGCAGTTTGCCTTGGCAGCAAAAGGGAAAATATCTATTGAGAGCATTTGCCAGTGTGAGAGTTGTATGAGAAAATTTTATTCCTAGGAAAGTTCCATTCTATCCGACCTGTCCATTTTACAAAGAAGCAGGATTTTTTAAGTTTGCCTTGCTGGTTCATTTGTGTCTAGAACTGCCAACCTAGGTGTTTTAAGTATTACTGTGTCAGAGGTTAGGACATCCTATATAAAACTGCAATAGGTGTCTTCTGTGAAGTAGAACAGTGGGTGGGTGACAGACTGGGATAGATTAGTGTTGAAGAGAATAGTCACCTGAAAAAGTCAGACTACTTTGCCATAGATAACCTTCAAGATGAACACCCATCTCCAAAACTCCATGTATCCCAAAACTATTCAAAATGTGTTGCATGCTGTGAGCATTGATGGCAGAATAGCCGTCTCAAAATTTTTAATGCCACTGTAGAATGCTGTGAAGTGACGACTGTGGTGCCGAGACCACCAAAACTGGACACAACAGCAATGGGAACAGGTAATCTGGTTTCACAAATTGTGATTTACATTATTTCAGACCACCAGACTGCAAATGGCAAACAAAAAAATTGTAAAATTTTTGTTCATGGTAAATATTATTTAATAGAAAGATTTTGCAAGATACCTGTCCTTTGAATCTAAATTAGTTTTTCATGCATCTTTTTATGTGTGGTAACAATTAATTACAGAATGAATTGAAATGTTTTTATACTACTTGTAAGCAGAAGTTGTTATTTTCCATGTCAAAAATTAGTATTGCATGAGAAACATATATATATATATATATATATTTACCTTTTTTGTTCAAGGTAAAATATATTTTTTTCAAAACATTTCTTTTATTTTATGAAATTATTTAACACATAATTACTTATTTTCTATTTACAATATTTATATATTAGCCCATTGATAATTTTTATCATAATGAAAACCATCGCTTAATAAATACTGTGATATACAGCCAAAATTGAAACAAAATTGCCACAGAAACTCGAATTCAATAATCTTTGTTATTTTCTTCGTATATGGTTTGCAAAAAAAAGATGTTAGACCTATTTTCTTAAAAAGAATGTAGTGGTGTAGTAATTCCAAATTTTCTAGATCATTCTGTTTAAGTATGTTAACAAGCACAATATAGGCTACTTTTGTTTATTTAAAAGCATACAAAACACTACCTGGATACCTTTATTTATCTGTGTTAGTTGTTATTTTGACTAAGACTGTTAGATATTTAATTTATTTAAATTTTAACTGTTTTGTTAAAACAATGGAGTTTAAGTAATGAAATGTTATTTAACTGTCATTATTTATTCAAATGAACTTTGGCACAAAATCTTTGCCATTTTAACAGTCAACTGGCTAATATATTAGTACCCAGTATTCAATTTACTTTACTATTTCTGATTAATATTTATTTCTTAACCTTAATTTTTTCCAGGTTAAACTGTCTTTACTAGTTCTTGGAATTTTTTTTTTTGCAAATCTGAAGACACAAATGTCATTAAAATTTACAATTTTCTTAGTCTGCTAATTTTACAATTAAAAAAAGAGAATTAAATAATGTTTGTCCTATAAAAAGATTATTTCAGATTTTATTGTATTGTATATATGTTTCACACACACACACAAAGTTCTTTTTAAATATCTTTGTGTTATATGTTTGTGTTAAATTCTAATCTTAAAATGTAATTATTCTCTCTTTTTAAATCTTTCTTATTAGGAGGAAGTCAAAATAGATATAGATATAAGTAAAGATCATTATGATGCAAGTAATCCTTTGGTTTTGCCTGGATCAAAGAAAAAAATTCCAAAGGTCAAAGAAGAAAAGGCCAAACCATTACCAAAAATTTTGTCTAACAAAAAAAGGAAACAACTTGAAAGAATATTAGAAAAGAAAAAGAGAAAAATAAATGTAAGTGTCTTTCAAATTTAAATGTGCATTGCCTATTTTATATTTTGTTGACAGTATAATAATAATAGACAGAATAAATTGATCTGTCTGCATTGAACATTTTGCTTATTTTTTTTAACTTGAAATGGGGCTGTGGATTGGCAGTTACCATTGCAAACCTAGTACATTCCCTGGGAGATGGTATCACTTTTGAGTGCAGCTCCATTTAAGTAAATACCAATTATTGCCATGTAATTTTGATGCTTAGTTTCCTCCCCAAAGGGAAGGTACCTGAGCTCTGTCAAGGTGAAATTATACTAGAAATTTAATTTTTCCAAAAGCACCCAAGCCAAACAGGTACTCTGGGATCTTTTACATGCCACATAATCAAATGACATGAACGTTGTCAATTTTCTGCATCATTAAAATCCACCGATTTGGGCCAGGGTCAAACGCGGAAACTTGGGCAAACAAAGCCAGCACCCAACCAACTATGCCACCCAGTTGGCATAATATTTTTTATCTTACTATTTTCAAATAAGGAAAGAAAGAAAAAGAAAAAAAAAAGGAAGGAGTTAGTTAGTTTTATAAATGCTATTTAATGAAGTATTTAAGAAATTTCAGTTTATTTTTAAATGAAAGAAAATATTTTTTTTTCTGGATTTATTTATTTTGAATTTAAAATTATAAACTCTAAACTAATATAAACTCTATTTATGAAAGATCACTTTTGGTTTCATTTATATTCATGAATAAAACACTTTATTTAGGGGTGTAATTATTTAGTAAATGATGTGAAGTAGGATTTCTCTCTCTCTCTCAATTGCATGAGATACAATTAATGTGTATTATTTTTAAGTACTACTTTTTTTTTCTTTTACTATAAATATTCTTTGTGAGCTTTGTGAAATAAGTCATTTGGTCTCTCTTTTGTATTAATACTTGTATCCATACTCCTTTAAATTTATATATGAATTAAAAAAAAAATAATTAACTTTAAATGATTTGTCATATTTTTCAAGAAAAGGAATAGCCTTTCACCAGGGTCCTATTATATAAAATAATATGTTTCTTCTGTTTTTGTGGCCCAATATACAGCTCTACAAAGTTTTTCCTTGTGCTTATTTTCAAACTAATATATCTTGTTTTACAGGAAATCTTATTCGTGTAAGATTGTTAAAATATAAAGGGTTTCATTACTTTTTCAAGATGCAACTGCTATAATGTATACACTGAATATTTTGTTTGTAATGATTGTGCATCATATAATTCCAATTACTCTTTAAGTTATATATCAGTGACATATGTAGAATTTTCTTTGGAGCTTCTTAAAAGTGATAGCATCTTAATGTATACTAAACTGTCCTAACATTTATTCAGTTCTTGGTTAAAAACATTGTTTAAAAAAAATGAATATTTACAAATATCAGAAAGAATCTATACTTCTTGTCAAATAAAAGTTTTTTTTATGTGTGTGTGTGTCTTTTGTGTGTGTACTCAATTTTTTAAAATTGCTATACTTTGGAAAAGTTTCCTTTCACTTACCTAATTAAAAAAGATGGAAAAAAAAAATCTTTTGTTACAAATAAAATATTTCACACAATGCACTTTAAGCTTTAAAAAAATGGAGAATTTTCACCTTTTTTTGTAAATTTGTTATAGTTATTTAATATACTGATATAATAATGTTCTAAATGTGAACCTTGGAGCATGAAAAAATTAAAACTTGTAAATTCAGTATACTTTTTGTGTAAAAAGTGTTTCAAAAAATCACTTTCAATTAACAGAACTTAGTAAATGGTAAATATGCTTTTCATTTTGAATATTTTTAATGCTATACATGGATCTATCATCAGGCATAGTTTATAAAACTATTCGATACTTTTAATTCAAACAAATAAACTTTAAAGTCAGATTTTTTAGAAAATTTGGGCATTATTGAGCTTATTAAGAGTCATCCTGGTGATACCATATCTGGCTTCAAGATGATGTAATTTTTAAGGTACTTCAGTCTCTAGTTTTACACAGCTTAGGTGTGATATGCATTTGCTCTTGCTGTTGCCATCCAATCAATGGCCCACAAAACTCATTGTGGCAAGGGGCTAATTTTTCTGTTTATCGTTAGCCGCAGCTTTGTGCACCATGCAGGTGACATTACAATTTGGCTCTGTTCCTCCCCAATTTTGTGGGAGGACACCCTGGGGGTGGTCTGGGGCCTCCCACCTCTCTTCCTCTTCCACCAACCACTGAAGAGGACTTGCAGCTCGATGAATATTTAGTGCCCCCATGCAGGCACTATACATTTACAAGCATCTATGTCTTCTTTGTGATTTGAACCCAGGCCCTTTGGCAAGGCAGTCAGTATCACTAACCACTATACCATCTTGGGCAACTTGTGATATACATTTAATATAACATCGTATTTGAGAAATCCTTGGATAAAGCAATGACTAGTAACCTATTGCTTAGTGTTTTCTACAGAAAATGAAATACTCTGATATTTATTAAATTAAGAAAATGCTTCTATAGTAGAGAATAGTTTTTATTGCTGAACATCCCAAAATAAACCAATTGTTCAGTCCCAAATACTCAATATTGCACTTAAATGAATAACAGGGTTTTAAATGAAGGAATATTTCATTGAATCCTTCTAATATCTCTATATTATTTGATTTTTCATATTGGAAAACATCAATAGATAAAGAATTCTTTGAAGTTTTTTTTATTTTGTTGTTTTTCAGAAATGTTACATCCTTTGTTAACATTTAATATGTAATTTATGTTGAATATTTTTTTTTTAATATTTATTATGAAAAAAATTAAAAGTAAGATTTTTCTACACATTCAAATCCTTTAGAGAAAGGAATTGCTTGAAAAATTAAAGGAAGTTCAAGCCAAACCAGAAGAACTGAAACTTATGACTTCTACATCAGATATGCATTCATATGGATTAAAAAGGTAAGAAAAAAAAGGTTTGTTATATAAAAATTTGTCACTCATAAAGTAATAGTAAACTTTTTCACCTTCCATATAGTAATTTTTTCTTGCATTAACATTTTTATGGAAGCTTACTGCCTTCCCTTAAATTTGTATTCTTAAGGCTTGAATGATGTAGTAACTTTTTGCTGACTTTTTACCTTATGGTCAAATACAAGTCTTAAAAATATTTTTAGATTTGTTCCTGCATTTAAATCACCTTATAATTCAGAAAGAAAAAAATAGATTTCTGTATATATATCTAAATACTGTTTATTTAGAACAAATGACATATGTCATGAACTTTTATTATTGGTTAACATGAAAAGTTTGTCATATTCATCTTCTTCAGTTATGTCTTCAGGCACATCATTGATATTTGTGTCATCTTTTTGCCATTGCTGTTACTCTGATTCATAAATAAGTCATTATCCTCAGTTTGTATAGATTGTTAGATATACTATATTTTTAAATGACTTGAATTGCATCAGGTTCAATTTCATTGCTTGCTTTTATTATCCAAATTAAGGTTTGCCTTTTATTATCCAGGTTTCCTTATATAAAAAAGATGTGTATTATTTGACAAATATAATACTCATCTAAAAATTAAAAATCACTGTTTTAAAGTATAGGTGCACATAATACATAATAAAAATATGTAAAATTTTAGAAATTGTTGATCTTTGTAATATTGCATATAGTTTGTGTAATAATGGATAAAGTAAAAGGTGTTTCTTATAACTTTATTGCAAAAAAAGAAATTTTTTATCTTAATTTCAAAAAGTATTTGAATTCAATTGAATATGCTGGAAAAATCCACTTCATTTTATCTTATGTCTACTATAATTTTAAAATATTTGTATGTTCATAGCACTAAACGGATGAATATACAAATTTTCTTTTGCATTGACAATGATGTCGTCATATGACTTATTTGTAAAAGACACAATCATCACTTAATGGAAACTCTCTTGCATGTTTTCCATGTGACTTTTTTCTTTTCATGTTTCTTCTTGTTTGGATGTTACTCTCTGATAATTTAAAATAAAAACTGTTTATCATGAAATCCCTTCAGTCCTGGAATTTCTAATTTCTTCACAGTTTTAAATTACAACAGAATGCATAACAAAACCAGTAATTTAACTTAGTACAATGTAAACTTATGTCATCTTCTAAATAAAGTTACCATTTGCTTGTAATTAGTTTATTTATATATATATATAATTTAATTTAGAATAATGAACTGTTACATTAAATCTTTTCATTGTAATAAAGGCATTAATGCTAGTTAATTCTATATGAATATGAATTAAAACTCTGTTTTTCAATTTAATATGCATTATTTCATATTATATTAACTTTTTTGTCTTCTATAATCTTATTCTTGGTAAAATCCTTGTTCCTTTCCAATGATATAGAATTTTTAATTTTTCTTAAAAAATTAGGATTGTTGCTGAAGCTTCTGAAATAACTTCTATGAAAAAGCCTATAACTGAAATAACTTCTATGAAAAGGTCTATAAAAGTCAATAATGTAAAAGGAGTAAATAAGAAGCTTAAACTTGATGCAAATGTTTCTTCTTATAATGAGAACTCGTCAGATTCAGAGAGTGAGTCTTCAGATACTTCAAATGAAGAAGAATTGAATAATGATGATAAACATAGTTCAGAACTTGAAGTTAAAAATATAGAAAAAGAGGAAGAAAAATTGATAGAAACTTCTGAGCTATCTGAAAGTATTCCATCTCAAACTATTAGTGTTGCGAATGAGCATGAGGGAGAAAAGGACAAATCAGAAATTACAACAAATAAAGAAATTGAGAAGAAATCTGCAGTGTTTGTGACTGTTAATCGTAAACCAGAAATTCAGGTATGTTTGTTCTAATACATTGTCATTTTAAAAATTAATTAAGTATTAATTGTGGAAATATATTCTGAAGTATTAAGTATCTAATATTTTTAATGTGCATATATACTTTAAATTTTTTAAAAAAATACTTATGTATATTATATTTTAATTATATCTATTTTGTCAGTGATCATGGAATTTGATAAAGATACAGTAGAGTCTTGAAAATTTGGCGTAATATGGACCGAAGTGTGGCCATTTATGTGAAAATTCTGGGTTATCGAGATTGGGATTAAAAAAAGAATAAGCTCAAGTGTCCTCAGAAAATATTGTGTTGAACTTGTATGTATTGTTTGCTTGAGAATACAACAAAAAATAAACTGCCCAAATACTCTTAAACAAAGGAAGAGTACATACTTTTTGAAACCATAGGGTATTTACTACATAAAACTGAAAATTAATGAATATATTGTATACAGTAATTTATCTGATGAGACATACCTAAAAAAAAAAAATACTTTATAAAGGCATAAATCTCTGTCTATAATGAAAATTAAGTAGCCGGCTTTGCAAAAACTGGCTACTTTTTTAAAAAAAAAATGCGTAACATCCTGTCATTTTCCATACTGATCTCTACTTTTTGCTGCTTCATCACGAAGAGGACGAAAGATCAGAAAGTCCATTACTGATACACCTGGTTCAAAAACCGGTTTTGACAGCCTTCAGTTCCTCAGTATGGGATATTTTAAGAGTTTGTATTGTGTCCTCAAAGTTACGTCATCACTGGTCTGTATGTGGGTTTTTCAACCAGCAAAGGTGTAGCCGAGTTTTTGTGACTACTGTATTAGGTTTAAATAATTTAAGATGATGTCAGATTCATTACTGTAAAATATTTAAACTATTTGTATACTAAATAGGATTTTTATGTGATGTTTGTTTCTCATTTTCCAAGTTAAAGTTTTTCCTTTCAAATCAGTATGCAAGTTATATTTATTTTTGTAAAATATGTTTTCCTTCTAAAAAATATATTAATTTATTTTTACGCTATGTCATAGAATCCTGGTAATTCGAGCTGAAGAGAACTGTGTGTATTTTGATTTTTATCAATTAAGCCAACAATAGTATTTGTACTGTATATTGTGAACTAAACTATAAACATCTTATTAACACAGTAACTAAAATATTATTGAGCTATTTCAGGGATTTCTTTTATTAAATCTAAGTTTTTTATTTCTTTCTTATGTTAGCTCAAATTTATGAGAAACTCAAATTGCTGAAAATCTTCTGTAAAATGCAAATTGATTTGTAATATATATATATTTTTTCATTCTTTCTGTGAAGGCTATGAGAGAAAAATTACCTGTTTATTGTGAAGAACAATCAATTATTGAAGCTATTAAAGAAAACCTTGTAGTTATAATTCATGGAGAAACTGGAAGTGGCAAAACCACCCAGGTTCCTCAGTTTCTTTATGAAGCAGGTTATACTCAGTAAGTAGAATTTTTTCTAAAATTTTTATTGCTTATTTTCTATTTCTCTTTCTTACTAAAAGTGTAAAGTCTTAAGTGTAAGGGGTCTTATTCTTTGCCATTTCTAAATCCAGGTGATATCCAAATAAAAATTGATAAAACTAGTGCCTTCCATCATCTGTATGTAAGATATTCACAAAATATTCTGTGCTTTTATTTGAACTTAATAGGTGAAAAGCTATATTACTGCCTGTTAGGCACTATAAAATTAAGGCTGATAGCAGTAAAAAGTGAAAGTATTTCTGAGTGCTACACATGCTTAATGCAATGATTAAACTATAATTGGAATTGACAATTATTTGTATGAATTTTAGTCTTATCAACTAAAGCAGTGGTCGCCCCCCCCCCCCCATCTACAGATCGGTACCGGTCGGTAGATCAAATATTACCGGTCCACACAAGAAACATTAAATTATTTCCATTTTATTTACTGTGGTATATTTTTCTTGGGTTTGGGTGTCTTTTCTTATGAAAATCCCTTTATATTCCTTGTTAAATCCCTTTATATTCATTTTTGGTGTTGCTATATTTATTCTGAAGGCACATTTAACTATAATTAAAATAAAATTATTAAAACAAAACAAATAAAATTATTAAAACAAAACAATCTAAAATATAAACAATCATTGTCCTCCCCCTCAGTGGGCCATGGTAAAATTATCCAATGTTGACCGGTCCACGGTGATAAAAATATTGGGGAGCACTGAACTAAAGAATAGGATTTTCAAAACATTAATTTTTTTTTTGTAGTGTATAGCTAAATGTTTTTAAAATATCAAATTTAATTATATGGTGAAGTTTGCATACCTGAATAATTATATATAAAAAAGCATGGTTATGTAAAATACAAAATGTGACAATTAAATTCCTGAACTATGTATGCCCTAACGGTTAGGCTTGATGTTAAGGAGGAATGGAATATAGTTAACCTTGTTCCTTCCTGTGCTAGTGGCACATTATTCCATCCCTCTATCTAGTTCAGTTTGTTTTTCATCCTTGTTTGAGTATGACATTGTTGTGTCAAAATGCCACAATCATAATAAACTTAAAAGCCAAGCTGCGTATAAATTTGAAACTCCTCACAAAATTTAAAAAAACTCCAACTGAATATTTTAAATTGTTAAAGGAAATGTTTGGAGATAATTGCACGTGACGTAGCTAAATTTTTGAATGGCTCAAACGATTTTCGAAATATTGGGTAGTTGTTGAAGATGATGAATGTCCTAGTTCAAGGGTGTCAAACTCACAGCTTGGTGGCCACATGCAGCCCACAACAAACATTTTTACAGCCCGGTTAATATATCGGCACACAATGATATACTATAAAATAAAAAAAAATTCTCCCAAATTAGGAAAGATAACAACAGAGAAGATATATCAGATATCAAAATGTAAACATTAAATTTTTTGGTTAAAGTGTAGAAGCTAGTTGTTTGGGGATCAGAATCAGTTGCGTAACTTCTTATATGTAGCGATAGATGTTCCGAGAGTTATGAAGCAATGCCAAAGTAATGAAGTGACGAATTCATTCTAGCATCTAGATTAGGAAATCTTAGGGGCCCCCTATTCTACACTTTAACTAATTTTTCTTGTTTTTTTACTTGTGTTTATTATAACGCATTATTCGAAATAAATCAACATTTCTATGAATAATGGTTTTTTATGTGGCCCACTTGAAGTTAAACCTTGTTTGGCCCAAGTTAGCCTTGGAGTTTGACACCCTTGTTCTAGTTGATCTGTGACATTAAGAACTGATGAAAACATTGAAAAAACTAATGAAATCATGCTGAAGACCAATGTTTTAGTGTTTGGATGATGTCAGCTATTACAAACATTGACAGAGAGACAAAAGAAAAAAAAAATTCTGGCAGAGAATTTGTACATGACAAAGTTTGTGGAAAATTGATTCCGAAAAACCTGACATGTGAGCAAAAAATGAACAGGAAAAAGTTTGCTCTGACATCATGTAATGCTTCACAGAAGATCCTGAACTTATTGAAAAATTCATCACATTTGACGAAATGTAGATTTTTCAGTATAACCCTGAAACTTACAACAATTCATACATTGGAAGATTTCTTCCTTCCACATCACCAAGGGCCAAAAAAGCTCGAATTAGCAAGTCCAAACTGAAGGTCATGCTCATTGTTTCTTTTTCTTTTGATATATTTTTTTTTTATTTCTAATGGCAGATTATGAACCATTAACAGAGTTCATCACTCTACCTGATACATCACTGAAAGCTGGTATCTCTTTTTAGTGTGGTGCCTTATTAGGGAGGCACCTGAGTTCTGATGATGCAAACCTTGTACTAGGATTTAATTTTGCCTAGGGAACCCCTAGGGATCTTTTACATTCTGTATAATCATACGAAATGGCCGTTGTCGATTTTCTGCATCATGAAAATCCGCCGACTTGGGCCGGGGGCGAACTCGCAACCTTGGGTACGGAAGGCCAGCGACAAACCAACCACGCCATCCAGCCAACTCTTTTGATATTAATGGTATCATCATGATTGGATGTGTACCTCAAGGCCAAACATTAGGTCCTGAGAAAGTTTGGATAAAGAGTCAATAAGAAAAGGCAGATCTGTAGAACAAACACATGGAGTTTACACCAATACAATGCCCCGGGGAACAAACACATTACTGTGTTCGAGTATCCACTGTACTTACCAGATCTTTCATCATGCAACTTCTCCTTGCTTCCTAAAGTGAAAAATGCATTGATGGGTACACATTTTCAGTTTGTAAAAGAGGTGAAGCTAAAAATGGCAAACTTACTGAAGATGGTGACACTCACTGAGCCACAGCACTGCTTTGAACAGTGAAAAACTAATATGCAGCTGTGTGTTGATAAGGAAAGAGAGTACCCATGCTGCAGGGGATTAAAAGGTATTTGCACATTGTTTTTAATAAAGCTAGTTTTTAAGACTAGTCCAGTTATTTAATTGTCACACCTTGTATTCTTATCATCTGTGATAGATTTTATGATTAAAATATGTTGAAATATTTTTCATCTAGTTTTCTAGGGTTAATTTAATGATAAAAATTGTAGTGATTCACTGGATAGTAAATTGTCTTTTGCATAATCTAGTAATGAAATAATAAATATTCATGGTAAAAATGCTTAGTGATATATTTACAATGCATTTATTCTCTTTGAAAAGATAAAACCTTTATGGGAAAGATTGAATATACTAAAAATGTGTGAACTTTTTTGCTGTTGTTGTTGCAGTACACACTTCTTTAAATTATCTTTTTTTAAGTTTTAAATATATTCTTATTTTCTATATTGTTGCGTTATAGTACATGCTTCAGCAATTTGAAAGTATTAATGTGATTAAAATTGTGACTTTCTTTTCACAGAACAGGAAAAATTATTGGTATTACTGAACCTCGCAGAATTGCAGCTATGACAATGGCTGCCAGAGTTGGAGAAGAGCTGGATATGCCAGATAAAGTATCTTATCATATAAGATATGAGAAAACAGTTGGTAAACAAACTGAAATAAAGTTTATGACGGATGGTGTATTATTAAAAGAATTAAGACATGTACTCATGCTTTATACTTTCTTAATTTATTTAATTTTGTTTCAATTTTTTTTAATACTAATTATTTTTTTTCATTGTAGTTGAGCCAAGAACTATAAAAAGATTGTTTTGTATTTTAGGATTTTTTCCTTTCGAAGTATTCGGTCATCATTATTGATGAAGCTCATGAAAGATCTGTTTTTTCTGATGTACTTATTGGTCTTTTGTCACGAATTGTATCAATACGAGAAAAGGTGAACAATATTACTTAAGTAAAATATAATTATATTTAGCATTTTCTTTATAAGACAAATTATAAATTTCATCTTTTTAATATAAAATGGATTTCTTATTTCTTTGAAAATGTTAGTATCATATCGAATGAAGTAATTTGCATATGTAAATCTTTACTATTTATTTCTACAAGAGAATTTTTTGGAAGGAATTTCTTTTTTAGTTAATTTTTGTTTGGAAAAGGTTATTTTTGTTATATTTGTCTTGAAATGACAACAATTATCTATCAAATATATAATTTGGGTTAGTCATGTTGCATAGATATTTAAGATTTTTTTTTTCCTTTTATTTAGTCTGATATTGTATGAATGGTTTTGAATAATATATTTCGGAATTTATTTCAGTTTAAGTTTATAAATATTGTTCTATAACATAGTTTATAAAAAATTGCATGTGCCTATGTTATTTTGTTTTGAATTTAAGCTTGTTTTTGGAAATGAAGATAAAACTTTAATATTCTTTACTTTAACTTCCTTTATCCCAACTTATTTATTTTATTCAAATCTGAGAAGAATCATATTTTCTAAAGTTAATTAAGCCTAAACAAACTAAATATAACAAAATTTGAATTTTTTTACATATATATAAGAAATCAGACCTGTCGTCGAAATTGGAGATAAAATTTGCACTAACATAGTTTAGTGATTTCTTCAATGATGAAAAACGATTTCTAAGTTCTACTTTATTTGAGTAATATTTTCTTTTTCACAAGATAGTTCACTTTTCAATTCACTTTCACTCTGATCTTGGTGGAAAGGTAGAAAGCAAGCCGGACAAAGACTCTGTTTTTCTCGCTTTAGTAAAAAACACTAACACTATCTTTATGGATGTCTTATTTTGTACCAGAAAGTACAGTCAAGATCTTTGGTCTACCTCTTGTTCTTATCACAGTTTTTTTAGGTAAACTGTTGTTATAGCTCTTTGGAACTCCTTCAAGTTTAGGACTTCATTTTTGTTGAGAGTTTTGTGAATTATCCAGGCATTTTACCATAGCCTTATACAGTTAAATAGTGGCCAGTACCACTTTTTCCCATGAATTTTAATGAAATTGTCAAGCTAACCAGTTGTGGTGACTCACCATGCCCATATACTTATAGTAAGTCTTTATTAAATTCGGTATCTTCATGTTAACTTTATCTTTGTGTTTTTATACTCACCTTCAAATTTCATAAAATCATTATTGAATCTGGCAAACAAAGATTTTATTTTGAAGAATCGACCCTGGGCATGTTGACTAAAGTGTAAATAAGTTTTCAACTTTTGGAAGCGGTTTCGTGAAATGTCATTTTTTCCCAGGGTAATGCCAAGGTCTTCAGCATCTCACCAGTAGTCACATTCACAGGTATTTAAATTATAACCAGTTAGAAGCAAAATTTCTATAAAAACACATATTTCATATGCAGTAGTCAAGAAATTTTCCATTTTTTACATCTGTGGCATATCACGCAGTTACTTTCACAATGAGATCATAAACTTCGCTGGAATAAAACTGCTGAAAATGCTCTGATGGAATTTTACTTTCAATGCAGTTTCCATTCGTTTGAGCAAATCATTTGCCATTGATTCATCCTTTGTTTCCCATTTTGTATATTGAGGTGATTTATTCTTTATCCGAGATGGACTGATGTCTTTTAGTTTTTTTTTTCCCCCACTCTTTTTTGTCAAAACACTAGAGCTTGTGCGGTTCAGCTTTGAAATTATCTCCAAGAAACTCAGGAACATCGTTTACAATAATCTCATCAGTATTTATTTCATTCTCATCCCCTTTATCTTCATCAAGTACTTCACTAGCATCTGGTGGTAACACTGCAATTTCGCAATTTCAACATTGCTCTCATCCGAATCTAAACTATTTAATAATTCTAATGCTTTCTCTAAACTTCAAAAACCTTTGCACTGACATAATTCAGCAGGAGTGAAACACTAGAAGTGAATTTTTTTTTTTACTCTTAGTTATAAAGAGAGAAAGAATGTGTCAATTGCATGCTGATTGTCCTACTGTCCTATTTAGAGGACAGTTAAAAAATAATGCGTTAAAACTTTCCTATAAATAATATAGCTCTGATTAACCACTAGGAAGATAACAAAAGAGTATTATCGCATAAAAAATACTCAGCCAAATGACTAAATTAAACCGAAAAAGAATTCTGCAACCGCAAAGAGATTATTCAAATCAAACCCACTAATGCGATGAATATGCAAAATGTCCAGAGAAAGGAGGAAGGGGAGAAACACATGAAAGTCTTGAGAATTTCAAAGTTATTTTGTTTAATACTAATATTTCTATTGACAATAAAAAAAATTATACAGATACTTTAAATAAATAGTGCTCATAAATGTAGTATTTTCTAATATTATCTATTTCCTTTTAGAGAAATGATCCCTTAAAATTTATCATCATGTCTGCAACTCTTCGTGTAGAAGATTTTACTGATAATCCTAAGCTCTTCAAAATTCAACCTTTTTTAATTCGGGTAACCAACAAGCATTTATATTTCTTTCAGGATAACTTTATTTTCAATTATTTAAGTTGTTTATTTCCAATTTTCCTTTTTTAATTAATTTAATTTTTTTAGCTTGATTCTCGACAACATAAAGTGCAAGTTCATTTCAATCTTCGTACACCTGAGGATTATGTGGAAGCTGCATATAATAAAGTAAAATTTACTGAAATAGTTTTTTTCTTAAAATTTATCCTGAATGTAATTTGTTTCTAATAAATGTTACAATAAGACCCCGCATTAAGTGGGGTATATGTTCCATCAAAGTAGAGCGTAATATGAAACAACGTTAATAAGGTTATCTCATCATGTAAATAATGGGGTTAGAGGAAGATGGGTAGAAAATTGGTCAGATTTTTTACCATTAAATTTATTAATTATGTGTTTTATAACAATAAAACAAAAATGTATTTCTTACAAATATAGAAACATAATAAATGAATATACATATAAAAATAAATAAAATTCTAAGTCAGTATGTTTACATTTCAGGTCATACATTCAGATCATAATCTGTATTTCCAATTTTCTGCCTTTTTATTAAGAAGGCATCTAATGTAATTTGCATTTTCCTTTTGCGCTTTGTAAGAAGTTGTTGGTAAGTGGAAAGGCATCCATAACGCCCCGTCTTGCCTTTGAACTCCTGTCAAAATTTGCTCCTGCTTTTTCTTGCTGCTTTATTTTCGTGTTTTTTATTATCACCCATGATAAAAACTAAAAATCATAGTATTTGTCACCATAGCAATCTTTATATTATATAAATTTATACTTACAATAACGTTAACAAGTGTTTGAAAAGATGAAAATACGTTTGTATAACAAGGCTGGAAAGAAGAAACATAGATAAACTGCTTCGGATATCGGGAAGCCTACCGCTGTGTGTAATTTCGGGGAATCCCACAATTCAAATAAAAGAACGTTAAACCAAAACAGCGCTAAACGAAACAATGTTAAGCGGGGCCTTACTGTATATTCAAATTCTTTGTAAGATGTAAAAGTAATTTGTTACAATATTGAGTTAAAACTGCTTATAAGATACAAAAATATTTTATTAAGGTAGAAGGAAATTAGACTACACATTTAAATAGTTTTTTTTTTTTTATGTTGTAAAAAAGGTTAAATTTTTTTAACATTCAACAGACTGGATATTTTTGCATATATCCTTTGTATTTTAGATTCATATTAGAATTTAAAATGAATGTATTGAGTATATAATTTACTATTTGAAACATTATATCTGAAATTTAAAATATTGTTTCAGTGGAACTATTTTTATTACTTAAAAGCTTGCTTTAATGAAATAGTGTAGAATTCATAGAAAGAGTCATGTAACTCTGTATATAAAACTGTTATATTTTATAATTGGAATTCTTACAGGTATGTAAAATCCACAGTGAACTTCCAGCAGGAGCAATATTGGTTTTTGTAACTGGAGAAAAGGAAGTTCAAAGATTATGCAAATTATTGAGAGAAGCATTTCCACTCAAGGACGAACCAAAATCATCTTCTTCCAGTAAAGAACAAAGTGATTTTGTCAAGGCTGCTCCAAATGAACTAAATCATAAAAAGAAGTGTGCAAATATTGCGCAAAGTGACTCCTTTTGTTCTCTGCCTGCTGAAATAAATTTAGACAAGTACGTGTTTCAGATCAGCGTTCCCCCCCCCCCTTCTTAATTAATCATTTTCTTTTTTAACCTTGTATGATACTTAAAAAAAAACTTTTTGTCACATATTATATTACATGCAGTTTAAACTATTGTACCTAATAGAGCTAGATCTTTTTGAGCATAACAATACCACCCACAGAAAAAATATATGTGATGCTTTCTGTGCTTGGGGCATGTATGTTTGTATGATTAAATATTATGATTTATTGGCATCATGTTTTAAATTTTAGAGAGTCCACTTTATTAGAATGATTTTTACTGGGGAAACTGGTAGGCAGGATGACTGGGTTAGTTAATTTAAAATGCAGAAAGAATTTTGGGGGTATAAATCTCATAAGATTGAATTCTGGAAATGCAATCAAGCAATAGTTTTTGCTTGCGGCACTTACTGTTTTTAAATTAGAGAAATGTGTTTTAAAAGCATTATTAATTAATATTCATTATTAACAGATGAATTTGATTTGTATGCATTAGTACATTGTAATCCATGCAATCACAGAATTTAGAATGGAGGTTCAATTTAGATTTTGTATGCACATTTATGTTATTTGATCCATATTAATACATAAAAGTTTCAAACACATCAGTTCTTAGTAAGTAATCATTAAGATTACTTAATTGTATTTGTTTCTAGATAATTGTTATTTGCATAACTGGGCAAACAAAATATTGAATGCCAGTTCATAATAAATTAATATGTATTGATAATTTTTTTCTTAGAATACTGTTCTATATATGTGTTTCTTTTTCTCTCTGTTGATCAGCTCCTACATGAATTTATCTTATTTTATTAATGAATATTCACCAAGTTAGATATTTGAAATTGTTATGTTCCAATATTTATGTAATTTGTTAACTAATTCATGGTTTAATGTGTCAAGTAATGTATTAGCACCTACCATGTTGGTTTTTTGTTGGTGCTGTGTTAATGTAAAGTATGATATTATATTTGTTGTTACTAATACCACCTGTCTGACGTTATCATATCGAGGCCCATGAAATTAAGTGCGACAAAGAGCTAGATGTACACCTGTCATTAGCTGTAGCTTTGAGCATCATTCAAGTGACAGTACGATTTGATTTGGTTCCACCTCAATTTTGAGGGAGAACACCCTGGA
The DNA here is from genome assembly GCA_019973955.1 of Trichonephila inaurata madagascariensis. Taxonomy (NCBI): domain Eukaryota; kingdom Metazoa; phylum Arthropoda; class Arachnida; order Araneae; family Nephilidae; genus Trichonephila; species Trichonephila inaurata. The sequence continues at coordinate 376,559 of BMAV01004094.1, forward strand.
GGTGATCAGGGACCTCCCACTTCTCTTCCCCTTCCACCAACCTTACGAGAGGATTTGCGGCTTGATGGCTATTTAGAGTACCCTATGCCACTAAGGCTCTATACATTTACAAACATGCATGCCTTCTCCAGAATTCAAACCCAGGTCCTATGGCACAGCAGTGAGCATCTCTGACCGCTACACCAGATGGGCAGCATGATATTATTTTTAAAAGAGCTAATATGTGTCTTTGATAAATTAACGTGGATATATTGTATGATTTTCTGAGTTACATTTTATGATGTATGCATTTTCTAAGAATGTATATTAATAAATTCACATCAGTGTATAACAATTTTTATTGAAAAGAATACAAGAGAAAATCACTTAAAAGAAAACTATGTTATTTTCATGTCAATGAAATTTTTTTTACATAAATATATTCATAGTTATGTTCAAGAATAAAAGGATTGTAAAATGTTTCATCATTGGATTAAATCGAAAGAATGCTGCTGGTGCAAATTTTTTTATATATATAAGAGTAACTGTGCTTTTCAAGTTAGTCATGACACAGTATTCCTTAGTGTTCTCAATATTCAAATAAAATCTTTGGTTGACTTTTCTATTTTTATTGCAAGCTGCAATTTCTTTTCCTAAACCACCAAATGTAAAATCAGTATAATGGTCATTTTTTTAACCTAACGAGAAAAATTTAGTAATAAAACTTTGTTTGCATTGCAAGTATATTCTAAATAATTACTTTATTAGTTTTTTAAGTGCAGTTAAAAATATTTCAAAACTGAATTTTTGGAAGAAGGCTAAAAAGCAGTATCTAATTTTATTGGATCAAATATGTTTGACAGTTTTTTTATTTTATATTTCAGCTACATTTTATAATAATTTTTAATGTAGTAATCCTTACTTATATTATAAATGCAAAAGTTTGTATGTATGGATGTTTGTTATTCTTTCACGCAAAAACAACTGAATGGATTTTAATGAAACTTTACAATAGTATAGCTTATACATCAGAATAACACATAGGCTATAATTTATAAAGATATTGTGTGATGTGTCCAAAATATAACAATAATTAATTATCCAATACAAATGCACCAAACAGACCAAAAGAGAAAGAAAGACAGGAAACAAAAATAATTAAAAAAATAAAATACTTTTTTTTTTAAAAAAAAAAAAGCATTGGAAAGAGGATTATTTTTTGCGAGATCCCCTGCTCCATTTTTATTTTAAAGAAACATAAAGGACAAAGGGGGGAGAGAAATTGTTGAATTTTATTGAAGGTATCATTTTTGCTAAAAGAAGAAAAAAAAAAAGAAAAGGAATTAACCTTAAAGTATACTCAAATTGTTGACCAAGAGTTAAACCAGGAAGCTGCAGTTTATTATGGGAGGGAAAAAAATAAGGTTTAAAGATTGAGCCCCGCACACCCGGCCGCCCCCCCGGGACACACACATAAAAATTTGAAACATTTGACCCTATAATTTTAATTGAATAGGCAGGTATTGCATTTTTTAAGTATAAAAACAATAACTCTGTACTGTATTTTTTGGAAGTGTAGAAAAAGTACCTACTAAGAATTATGCCTCGAAAGCGTAAGTCTAATCTTTCCCAAGTTTCACTGCATGTAAATTTTCTATAAACTATTTTAATGATCTGAAATTTAAGATTCCTTAATGCTATTTGTTTATATATATATATTTAAAAATGGATGATTGTATGTATGACCTTGCTTCGCTTCAACACCGTTCAACCGATCACTATGAATTTTGGCATGTATATGTATTTTTTTATGGAGAAGGTTTTTCGCTATCTTCATTGTTGCAGCTCCCCATCAGGTGGTGCTACAGCATATCAACTTCTGCACTGTTCAATCAATTGCCAACTTGACTATCAACAAAATTTCACTATGTTTCCATTGAATCGCCATTATAATTTAAGGAACAGCGTTGTTTACGAATATTACAAATTTAACATAAAATAAATACAACAGAAAGTAATATTAATGTATTACACTTCTATAGATATAAATTATTTACATTATTTTAAGCGTTCATTACACAAAATTTGTAACAATGTGTTACTTTTGTTGAGCAGAGATCAGCTTTGGAAGGTGTTTTCAAAAATCGACCCACAAGAGAGTTACGGGGCTTTGTAAATTTAAAAGAATCCTTTTTATCAGCTGATAGATCTACAAACTTAAAATTTAACAAATATATTTTTTTTTTCAGCTGAGATATGAAAAAAGCTTTTTTTTTGTTCAATTTGCAATTCATGTAAAATTCTTTATCCTTCAATCTGTATTGTTTAATTTTTCATTTTACCTGTGCGAAGAATGGGTATACCTAGCTAGTAGCTTCATAATTGAAATTAATAAAATTATTGAAGATATGTTATGTGTGTGTGGATAATGTCACATGTGTGTTCATGTGATTGTCATAAAGGATTTGATAAAATCTGGAATTTCTCTGTTTTTGGACAATTTTTTTTTTCTCTACAAAATGCAGATTGACGAAGAATCTGGGTTTTTTTTAAAAAAAAATTAGTTATATTAAATAAAATGGATGTCTGAAGAATGATTCTACTTTTTTTCGACTTTGATTAGAATTTATAAATAACATTAATTTGAAGACAAAATTACAGTGGGAAGAAAATTCTTTAAAAAAATACTCTTTATAATTTCTTTTGATGAGCAAAAATTTGAAATTGATGCATTATATTTGAGGTAGTAATGAAATTAATGTTTTTTCTTTTCCCTTAACTTTACAGTTATTCTATTGAACCCCTCAATATGGAAGATATGCAGCATCAGCAATCAGACGATGAAGAAAATGAACCTTCCGATGAAGGAAATGAACCTTCCGATAAAATTAGCAATAAAAAGAATTTTAAAAGTAGCTCTCCATTACATGTCTTACCTTTGTATTCTATTTTGCCATTTGAAGATCAAGAAAAGGTTTTGATCACATTTTTTTATCTGGTCTTTTAAAATGTATTTTATACAATTTGTGTGATTCAATATTGTTTTTAAAGGAATTCTAAGTACATTAATATTCCTGACTATTGAAAATATTTTATCATATTTTGTTAAAACATAGAATTTTTAATATTAATGAAACATTAATTTAAACTTAAATTTTATTGAAATGTACTAACTTGTGATTATGCCTAGGTACTTGATTATAAAGATTATTTTTGAAAATCTACTTTTCGATCATTTAAAACTGTAAACAATTGTAAATTTTTAAGAGTAGATAACATTTCTCGGTAATCCTTTAATGACATTTTTAACATGTTTGTAGAGCTTATTTATTATTTCTTTAATTCTCTAAATATGCTTCCTATTTAATAATGTATATTAATTTCCCCCCCTATTGTGTATTTTTCTGAATTCAGGTATTCAAACCACCACCTGAGGGCTCAAGATTATGTGTTGTGTCCACTAATGTTGCTGAAACATCAATCACTATACCTGGACTGAAATATGTTGTTGATACTGGAAAAGTAGGATTGTTAGTTTATATATAAGCAACCTAATTTTTTTATCTCTCTGTGTATGAAGAAGTTTTTTTGTGATGCTGTTATAAATTTATTTATACATAAGGTGTAATTAGTAAAAATTGGTTGTGAAAAGTTAAATTTAACTAAAGAGGTGTGCACCAAGAACAAATTTTGAAAAGAAAAAGAAAATGTACAAAGGACAGAAATTTTTAAAGAAGAGATTAGTGGAAAATTTACATCTTGAACAGTTAGAAAAACTTCAAACCAGATGGCAAATTGAAAACTTATTCTGAACGGTAGGAAAACTTCAAACCAGCTGGAGAATTGAAAACTTAAAACCTAAACAGTTAGAAAAAAAAAAAGGAAGCACGGCAGAACATACCATGAAAATATTATAACTAAAAGATGCAAATTAATATTAGGCTGATATGGAGATGAACAACAGGTTGAATATTTGGGCAATGATGATTTAAATAAAGAATGTAGATTAGAACTACATAAAACTTGTAAATTACAGTTTTACAATTTGAGCAATGAGTATAAACAGTTGTAAAATGAGGGCCCCGCCCGTCCTCCGCCTCCTCCCCCCTTCCCCCAATTTGTTTACAGGAAAACCATGTATTATCTCTGAATTTAAATTTCTTGGGCTTATTTGATTAATTTATTTTAATATGAAAAGATGATTTTTTATAAGAAATATTTATAATTGTGTGATATTAATAAAATATGTTATATTAAAAGAATTGCTTATAGTTGGAGAAGGTGATGAAAGTTTGCTAAAGAATAATATTCTTCTTATATAGTCAAAGCTACAAAATTCTTACCTTTAAGAAAAAGAGGAGACTAAAGAAATTGTTAAGCCCAATACCATATTAATATAAAAAAGTTGAACAGAATATCTAGTAAACTAGCTTAGCATGTTCAGTAGCAGTCAAGAAGTCACTGGATGAGTTCAGCGTTCAAAGTTGACATCCATTTAAAAAGTTGGAAATCTCAAATCTTTCCAGTAATGCTAAGAAAATAGACAAATCTGTAGAATAAATAAGATATTAATTTATGTTTTTGTTCTTATATTCACTTGTGTTATTTTATTAATACCTGCAAAGAAATTACTGAATATTATTTGCAATATTGCTTCATGTTTGCATATAATAATGACTCCATCTCTTGAAAATGTTAATGATTACAACTAAAATAAAAAAAATTATGGAATTAAATTTTTTTTTTAAATCATATGAATTGCTACAACATAAAACATAGGCTGAGTAAGACATGAAGTAGGGTTATTTAGAGGAGAGTGTGATTTTTATAAATATTTTATATTAGGTAGATTATATATTTTTTTGTATAAATAGTTAGGAAGTGGCTCTCCTTTTAAAATTGTGTTGAAAGCATATTTTATCTTCTAATGAATAAACAACCAATGATTTAATAATATTTTCATATTCATTTTATTGAAGGATATTATAAAAAAGTATGTGTTATAAAAAGTGAATTATGTGTTTTCTTAACTCATACATATTTCATATTGCTTAGGTTTTAAGTAATGTTGTAACCATAAAAAATTTTGCAGAGACAAATGCAAATTTGTATCTATATATTATAATAATCAGAAATTAATATTTGATGGAGAAAGTTTCTTTATCATTGTATGCATTATGTCAAATTTTCATAATGTCTTAAATTAGTTTATTATTTTATTAATTATTCAAGTATTTTATAATTTTTTGGTTTTAAAGTATTTAAAGATGTAACCTGCTTTTAACAGGGATTTTTTGAAAATACAGTTGTACCCCTATTTAACAAATTTCTTGATTTAATGAATATTAAACTCTGAAACAATTTATTCTTTCATATTGGTTTAGATTAGAAAAAATTGGATTTCTTTTCAATAGACAACTTTTTTGTCTAGAACAAAAAAAGACTTTTCTTGCTGGCAGCAAATTTTGACGGGAAAGTATACAGCCCATTATTAGACTTTACTGGTGCAGATGAGTCTTAAATGTAACATATTGTTATGAATTTTGTATAACAAATGCTTAAAATAGTGCAAATTTATATCTGGATTGTAATACTTTAATATTATTTTCTATTGTATTTATGTTATGTTAAAATTGTAATATTCCCAAGCAATGCCATTCCTTACATTATAATGGTGATTCAATGGAAACTTGGCAAAATGTTGGTGATAAAGCCAAGTTGGCATCATTTTAGCAGCCATTTTGGGGAGTTGACAACCATATGGATGCTTCTGAAAATTTTTGGAGAAATTTATTAATATCACGATCTATGACATCAGCGGATCTTTTCTCAAAAGATCTGTGCAGCCTGTAAATAATGAGACTTGCCTTGCCGTAACTGAGTTAGTATGGTCTTGAGCTGTTAGAGAGTTGCTTCGATGAAGCGATTGCTTGTGACTGCTTTATGTATCTGTATTTCTAAACACTGATGTGTCTGAGTGCTGCAGAAAATGTGAAGACTTTTGCGGATTTATTTTATTAATTTTAATCTGTGTTCTGTATTTCTAAGGATTGCCCCCCCCCCACACACAATAAATGTCCATTCCTCTTAAAGAACTGTTTTGCTCTTTGAGATTAATAGCATAAAATCCTCGAACCCCAATCTATGTAACAATATTTTGTGAGTTTTGAATAGAGCCGGAAATTCCTTTATCTCATTTCTTTCCACAGTTATCATTTTAAGTGTTTTTACCATTTGCTCTCTTTCTTGAGAGAAGTGAGAAATATGCATACAATTTTGCAAATTTTATGAAGCGTGGTAGATTGTTGGAATGAAAACATTTTTCTTTAAGTGAAAAGCGTAACTTATTACACAAATTTAACAGTATCGTTGGTCCACAAAATACTTAAGCAGAATGTCTTAAAATTTCAATGTTGGCATTGGTTATATTTAATAAACAGCAAGCAGGTTTTCAAAAGGCATCTGTGGAATGTGGTGAAAAATCGTCGGAAATAAGAAAGTCATCCCTCTTTCTGTTCTTGAATGTGACATTGGAATGGTTCAACATCGTTTATGCCAAGATAAAATTAGTTTCATGTATATTAATTGAATAAGCATCTTTTCAGTGCATTTTGTCTATTTTCAGGTTAAAACAAAAGTGTACAACAGCTATGGTGGTGGAATATCAAAATTTGAAATTACATGGTGCTCTAAAGCATCAGCCAATCAGAGGGCTGGAAGATGTGGTCGTACTGAAGGAGGTCATTGTTATAGGTACAAATTGTATTATGTATTAAATACAATTAATTATAATTCTGTTCCCCCCCCATTGTGCATATATCAGTTACATTGAGAACTGAGTAAATACCTGCAGTATTGTATTAAGTTAATACCTGCAGTAGTAGATTTTTTTTTTGAAGTATTAGTAGTTATAATTTCACAATTTGAATACTATATTTGAAAAAAATTTTAATTTTCTTTTCTTCCTTACATTTTTTTAAAAAAATTTTCTTTGTATAAATTTTTTTAATCAAATTAACTTGGAAATTGATTATTTCCCTTGTTTTGAAAAATATAATGCTATAGGAATATTTTTTATAAATTTTCTCAAATATTTTTGCCAGTTAATAAAACCTTATCTGCTTGCTTGTGTGTGGATAAGCATAATCAAGATTGACTATAAAATTGTATTTGAATCATAAAATTTATTTTAATCTTTATTTCAGATTGGCATGAATATTTTTGCATTATATAATTATTAGTGTAAAATAGTACTATGTATTCATTTCAAGAAAATGATAAAAATACTTCAGTGGGGTAAATAATTTAAGGTTTTGAATAGCTGAGGAAAGTATGCAGTTTATATATCTTAAAGATATTCAAATAGTTGTATTTATTTTTATTATTTGTAAATTTTTAGATTGTATTCATCAGCTGTATTTCAAAATGAATTTCCAGACTTTTCTTTACCAGAAATACAAAGAATACCTGTAGATGACGTTCTTCTTCAGATGAAAGTAAGCATTTTATTTCATTTCAAAATGAAGACATCTTTGTTTTGTGTGTTGAAAACTAATGAATTATTCTTTACATTTTAGGCTCTTGGAATTGATAGAGTGGTTGAGTTTCCTTTTCCTTCTCCACCTGATCAAGAAGCTCTAAAAGTAAATTTATAACTTTTTGATCATCCTGAATTAATTTTAAAAAAAGCACTTAGTACAATTTATTTTCTTTAAGTTAAAAAAAATTCTCTATACTACTGGCATAGAGATTGTGTATTAGAATATGAGATGAAGAATATAATAAATTAGTGATATATATTTTTTTTATATTTATACCTAGTGTAGAAAAATGCTTGAATCCATAATGAGTCACCAGAATAAAATTTGAATTGTATTATTTTTTCCATTATAGTTATGCTCAATCACTTTTAAAAATGCATGATCTGTAATTTTAAATGAAGTAAAATAAATTGTATTTGATTTTCTTATGTTAGTGAAACATTTAATTATAGTTAAACATACCATACAATCTGGTGTATAACACACACCTATACTTTCAAGATGCAATTTTTAATTTTAAGGTATATTTACCATATAACGGCACCCTCTTTTTTAGAAAGAAATATGAAAGGAACCATTGTAATGCTCTTATGTTTTAAATCATTTATTCCAGATATAATTTCAAGCCTTAGAAAAAAATAGTATACTTCTAGAACTGCAACCCTTTAAGTTCATAAATAATGTTTTTTTCTTTTAAGTAAACAGTATTTCGACTCATTTAGAAGTTTAATTTTTTCATGTCTTTTTTTATTTTTAAATCTCTCATTTCTCTATCCGGCATTTAACGTGCACATGTAAATTTTGGTAATTTTTTGTGTGCTAAAAGTGTGCATTATACACTGGATTTTATGGTATAGAATACCTTTGAAATGTTAAACTTATTTAAATAATTCATCACGTGCACTTGGACTACTTGGTGAAAGCACAGGGCAGCAAGTAGTGTGCACTATATCCTAAAGTGTATCAAACCAAATTTGTTTTCTGTTTAGATAGTGTTGTGTTTTTGAATCCAATCGTTTCAAATGTGCAAAGCAGTTTGCTACATATTTGGGGAACAATGATCATAAAACGGGATTTTTATGAGACATGAATTTATCTTGTTGATGACTTGTGTTAGTTTATTCTTTAAAACTAATAAATATGTACAAATTAGTCTGATTTGTAATGTTAGTTTTAAATAATTGGGGGTTTTTTTGTTTGTTTAGTTAGTTTACCACATTGTATTTAGTTTTTGTATGTAACTTGGTTATATTTGCTACACTTTA
>BMAV01004094.1:385353-476528 GCA_019973955.1 Trichonephila inaurata madagascariensis
TTGTATTTAGTTTTTGTATGTAACTTGGTTATATTTGCTACACTTTAAATCTGGGGTGATCAGACTGCTGCTCTTTGAATAGTCATTTGAATCTTTTCAGACTTATCTTCTTTGCATCCTTAAATAATTCTTTAAAATAATTGTTCTCTTTTTCATTTATAATTATCTGTTAAAAATATTTACCTGTATTTTACCTGAAAAAAATCCAATTTAATATATTAGTTCAAGTAGACAGCTATGAAACAACTGCCTTAAATAGGTATGATAATGTTTGATACATGAAATAGTTTGTCTAAAACACATGCAATTCAAAACTAAAATTTAGCATTTTCTGTTCTCACAATCTTTCAGATTACATATTTATGTAAATGTTCTCTTCCAATAATAAATAAGATAATAAGCAACATAAAAATGACATTTTTTACAATTATACCTACTATTGGAAATGACTAGCTATTTGCCAGATATAACATAGGCTGTTGTTCTAATTAACCTTTTAAGTATAAGATCTAGCACTTAGAAGGATTTTTCTGCTCCAATTATATCTTAATATGTATACATTATGTGGTTTAATGCAAGAACAACAACAATGCCAAAATTTTATCTGAAAAGGAGATGTATTACATATAATGAAAAAAAACTAATAAAAAAAACTTTCATATACAAATACAACCTAAATCAATTTTAATTATTAGTGTTAGCAAAAAAAAATTTCAGAATAAAGTACTTTTAGTATTGTTGATACACAATTTTTTTTTTTGTGAAAGCTTAAAAGTGTAACTCGCAACATTATGATGTTTTGATATTGATTGTTCATAGCCACAGAAATAAAAAAATCTTTGACAGATCTTTTTTGAAAGAATGGAAAATGTAACTGTGTGTAAAACTTATATATATATAAGGCCCAGTGGCCGAATGGTAGTGTGTCGTGCTTCCACACCACAGGTCCTATCCTAGGGCTACCCTAGGTTGACTCAGCCTTTTATCCTTTCAGTGGGTCGATAAATGAGTACCAAGATTGCTTGGGGTTTCGCCTCAGACTGACCACCTGATCAGAATATCTGTTCATGCACCTCAGAGCCCAGTGGTCACGTATACTGTGATGAACACAGTAGGCCTTGGCCCTCATGACCTGTTGCTCCATTGAGTTTAGTTTATATATATCTAGATATATATTATAAATCCGAAAGTTTGTGAGGATGTCTGTCCGTCTTTCACGCAAAAACAACTGAATGGATTTTAATGAAACTTTACAGTAATATAGCTTATATATCAGAATAACACATAGGCTACAATTTATAGCATAGGCTATAATTTATAAAGATATTGTGTGAAGTGTTCAAAATGTAACGATATTTGTCAAGTAAGTAGGGAAAAATTCTGCCATCTGTAAGCGATTCTGGTGTGCGCTGCAAAAAAGCCCACATCAGCATCTATCTATCTTTTTTGTTTTGGCTATGCAAGGTGCTCGCTTCTAACTAATTCCTGTGATCAGCATAATCCCTAATTTTTTTTATTTCAGAATAAAACTAGGTTTTGAAGGCAGGGGTTGTTATAAATCTTTCTTTATTTGAATGTTTTTTTTTTATGATTTTATTATGCACATTTGGTAGTAAGAAATTGCCCTTTTTTCAAAATAAATGCTTTTATCGGTTCTGGTACTTAAAGTAAATAAACTTTCTCTTTCACACTACATCATTTGGACTAATTTTCAAAATTTGTTTGTGGTTAGTAGTTAATTATATAACGCTATAATTTTAATTGAATAGACAGATATTGCATTTTTAAGTATAAAAATAATTATAACTATTGTACTGTATTTTTTGGAGTGAGTGAATATTAACGTCGCACTGTTCAGCTACATGAGAGCTTTTGGAAACGGACCACGTAATTTTGAACCATGGTCAAGTGACCTGGACGACACCTGAGCTGGAACCCCCTTCTCCTAACTACCACACCACACCAACTTAGAAGGAATATTCTACCAATACTTAGCAGGAATATTCTTTGAAATCCACTCTTCCAAGATTTATGGCAGCACGGGTTCTATGATGAGTATTTTAGCGGGGGGAGGCGAATAGTTTTGTAGCAGATATTGCATTTTCAGTGCATTGCAAAGATTATTATTTTTGTCCCGAATAAATAGCTTATGTCAAAATTTAAGTGTCTTATGTTTTTGTATGTTAATGAAGACCTTAGAAAATGATTTGACTATTATTTATTTTAAGTGAATGGTGTGTATAATTAATTTTACAGTGGAATATCTGTAAATTTATTAGCTCTAACGGATTAAATTTCCTAAAGTGGAGTATTATTGTATGAAAAAACTTCAGTAAATCATTATGCGGTATATAAAGTATTAACGTGCATTGCTCCCCTACACAGCGGGTCTTACAAAGCTCTAATAAAGCTCGAGCTATGAAAGTAGCTAGACATTTGCCAACTTGACTCTATCGTTAACATTTCATTATGTTTTTCATTGAATTGCCATTATAATTTAAGAAATGGCGTTGCTTGCAAATATTACAATTTTAACATAAAATAAATACAACATAAAGTAATATTAATGTATTACACTTTCAGATATAAATACAAAACTTTTGACAATGTGTTACTTTTGCTGAGCAGATATCAGCTTAGGGAGGTATTTTCAAAAATCGATCCTCAAGAGTGTTACGGGGAGTTATAAATAAAAAAAAATCCTTTTTATCTGCTATTAGATCTACATACTTAAAATTTAACAAAGGTGTTTTTTTTTCTTTCTTTTATTTGTTCAGCTGAGATATGCGAAAAGCTTTTTTTGTTTAATTTGCAATTCACGTATTGATTGATTATTAACGTCGCACTGTTTAGCTACATGAGGGCTTTTGGTGACGAACCACGTAATTTTGAACCATGGTCAAGTGTGGTGCATGATAACTTGGCGGGCACCACCCCGCCGAGTAATTACCACACCACATCAACAGGAGGACGTTTCAGCTCTCGACAGATTTAACGTGCATCGCTGCCCTACACGGCGGGTCTTTAGTGGTACTGGGTTCGAACTCGTGACACGACAAGCCACGGTCCGATACCTATACCACTTGGCTACCGCGGCCACTGCAATTCACGTAAAATTAACTCATTAAAAACTTCTTTATCCTTCAATCTGTGTTGTTGAATTTTTCAGTTCACCCATGCGAAGAACGGGTATACCAGCTAGTATATATATAAATGTAAAAAATATTAATTTGAGCATGACAGTCTTATCACTTCCAATGGGGGGGGGAGATCCCCCCCCCCCCAGTAGCTTTTTGAAATCTTCATTTTCTTGTTTCACTCACAATTTGGCTCTTCTCTCTCAAAAGTCTGTCAACCCTCAGCCTAATCAATCTAGTGTAGCAAAAAAGAATCCAAATATTTTGGAGAAGATTTTTAAGAATGAAATTGAAATATATGTTTAGATTAGAGGAGCATGTTTGTTAAGAGTAAATCAACCACATAAAAAAAAAACATTTTGTTTTCTTTTACTGTGTTGTTTCAGAACTGTGCAAAAAAAAGTCAGGTATATATGACTGTCTGTTTTTTTTTTATCATTTAAACTTTTTTTAAAAGTAAATAATAAAATCATTGTAATCTATTTATGATTTCCAATAAAACTAAATGAAAAATGTTTTCTTACATTCAAAGGTAGACGAGATGCCAAAATGCTTAAAAATGGGTGGTTTACTGCAAAAACAGCCAGTGTCAACTTTATATGAAAATGAGATTTCTTACGTGGTCAGCTAATAAACTTTAAACCTTCTATATGTTGGAACAACTAATATCAGTTTTAATAACTAATGCTGAAAAAAAAAAGATTGTGGAATAAAGGACTTTCAATATTAATAGTACTGAAATTTTTCACAAATATTGAAAGTTTAATGCCCTACATCAGTGGTCTTCAAACTTTTTCGTTTCATGGAACCCTTAGAGCTATAAGGTGTTTTGGGGGTACCCCATTTAACACATTTAAAAGAATGTGCCTTAAAATTATATTTAAAGTAGATCAACATGTTATAGGTAATTAATGCAAAGACAGTTAAAAAAGTATTGTATTCGTTTTTTAAAAATTTTAATGAAATGTTTTAATATAATTTCTTTATTACTAATATTAATTTGTGATCCAATTTTCATCTACCTATCCATTATATTTAGTAACTGGGATATGTGCTTACATTTTTTTACACAAACTGTTGAAGTCCAGATCTATCCAGAAGTCACATTTCATAATCTGCATTTAATTTACTTTTATATTTCGCTATCATTGCCACATACATGGATAAATGATTTTATTTAAATATTTTGTTCTAATTGTGGTATTAATGTTTATAGCTGTGTTCCCCATGGAATAAAGTTTGAAGACCACTACCCTATATACATTATGATATTTTGACATTTCTCTCTGATGCTTCTTAATCACTGACAATTTGTGATGGTTCTCTCTAAGTATATGCTGACCCTCTACTTAAAGTAGTTAGTGATTAATTGATAATACCTTGATTAAACTAGTATATTAAATTAAAACTTAAGTATAGTAAATAAAGTTGGTATTTTAAGAAAAGTAGTCAAAAGGTCATGATACATCATGTTATTTTCTTTTGCAAGACATTAATTTTTCCTCCTTTTATTGTTAGGCTGCTGAAAGAAGGTTAGTCATATTAGGAGCTTTACAAGATTTACAAAAAGGGGCAAGATACAAAGATTTGGCCAAATGTAAGTTTATTTTTAAAATTACAACTAAAATTCAATGTTAATCATGTGCTAAATTGCTGTAAGTGTAGGCCTTAAGGTTTAACAATATATCGAAATATTAAGACATGATTGGCTCTTTTACTGTCTTATAAAATAAGTGATAGCAAAAGGGCCACATAACTTTTAGACTTAGGACTAAGATTGTAGGGTTTATATATGTATATACGTAGATACACACTCAATTATATATGGCTTTTATTTGAGGTTCATACTGTGTAATAAGCACAGTCAATACTAATTTGAATAAAACATATTTATAAAATTTTATATTTATTCCAAATAATTTAAATTGCTCAACATTTTTTTTAATGATATTTTAAGCACAAAGATCATCTCTCTTAATCAGAATTAAGTCTTTTTTTACAGATCTTTTATGTAATTTACATTCTTTAATGTTCAGTCTATTAATTTAAACATGTAGTGGTTTGTTACTTTTCCTTTTGAATAATGTCACTCATTTTCAGTAACAAATTGGTACATTTTGCCTCCCTTTGACATTTTTGGCCTGTTTAGATTTTTTTTTTAGTAGAGTTTGTTAATATTTTTTATCATTCATCATTCCAAAATTCTTAAAAATGGCAATCCTTGAAATGAACAGAAATAGTTATCCTTAATTTATTGCATTGTAAATTACTAAATAATGCACACACAAAATGTAGTAAAAAGTTATAAATAAACTTTGCGTTTAATAGAATTATGTAAAATGAGCGTGCAAAAAATACAGTTTAGCACAATAAAGAATATATCTTCTTTGGTGATGTATTGGATGTCTCATTAATGCAATCAAATTGGGAATCTGTATGTCAGTTTCAGCACTTTATCATTTATTACTTCATTTTGCACTATACAAACGATAAACAGATGAGTATGAAAACATCCTTTAAGAGAAAAAGAAAAGGCCACATTAAGTTGTAAACTTCAAATTGCTGATTGTGCCCATTAAAGAAACCAAATAAAACTAGATGCAGAAAATACACCTGTACAAAACATGAAATGTTAGCACTTGAACAGGAATTTTCTTATTGCAAAGATAATTTGAAATATAATTTTCAAAAACACTAGTTATTATTAAAAATCATATTCCACAATGTTTTTTGTTTTTTCCTTAGGGGAATTTTCAGCAAAGGTGACTCCACTTGGTAAAGCTATGTCTCGTTTTCCATTAAGTCCTCGCTATGCTAAGATGTTGTTATTATCATACAAGCACAATTGCATTCCATACATTATTGCCATTGTATGTGCTCTCACTGTTCCAGATTTATTTTTGAAAACATCAACTACTACTGTAACTGAAAATGGGGTAAGTTGCATGCAATTCAAAATTATTTTGTTATTCATTCATAGTTCTAATTTTCTAAAATGTTTTGATTAAAAAACACTTATACATTATTATTTTTATGCTTTGTAAATTTTATGCTATTGGTAGTTACTTTAATAAAGAAACTTTCTACCTATTCTAAGAAGAAAAATTCTGAAATAAAACATGTCACAATTTAAATAGCCTATTGTTTTGGTTATCGATTTTAAAGTCAGATTCTTTTATTTTTATAGATTATAAATATCTAAAATAATTGAATTCATTGTATAGAAACTACAGACCTTCCCTTTTAACTTTCTCATCCTTAAACTTCTCTGTAAATGTTTAATAAAAGGAAGACAAGATAAAGTACTGAATTTTTATTTGAGAATAATTTTGTCTCAAAATCAATCTAAATTTCGGGTTTCAAATTCTTACAGATAGTACCATCATATATTATCATATGTCATTTGTCAACAAAACCATAAGGAAGAGGAAGTGAGCAGCTTCTGATGGTCAAAAAGACTGTGGAGCCCCTTAAGCGAAGTTCAAGGGCAGAAATCTGTCTTTGTTCCTTTGCCTGCAGGCCTTATCTGAACATAATGGAACAGCCTTTATGCCTTGGGTGACCCTTTCAGGAGATTATTCTCCCAACATACTTCTCCTGTCCCTGCACCAGCAATGAGCATGCTTTGAAACCGCCTACAGGATTTGAGGGGGAGTCCTCATATCTTTAAATATCTAGCTAGCAAAGATTGGGGAACTGATGCAAACACTCTTAGAACCACATATATTTCACTTATAAGAGTTATTCTAGAATATGGCTACCCAATTTATTCCTGCATGTCTGAAACCAATCTTCAAAAAATTAGAACATGTTTAACTGAGTGTCACTCGAATTATTCTCGGACTCAGAAATAGCTGCCATTCTGGTATAGCTCTGTTCGAGACCAACTTATAGCCATTGCATATTTGACGAGCCAATTTAGTTACTGTACAATCTGGCATGTAATGCGCATTTTTAACATAAAAAATAAGATCGAAATTTACAGGTGCGCGTTATACACCGGGTATAAAAATAAGAGCTATAACAATTTTAAAAAATAAAGACTTATATTGATTGAAATGCTGTTTATGTAAAAGAAATTACATCCCTTATGAACTTAAATGGTTGTAGTTCTAGATGTATGTTATTTTTCAAAAGCTTTGAATAATACCTCGAATAAATGACTTCAAAACATAAGAGCATTGTGCACGTAAGCTTTAGATTGCTGCGTAAAAAAGGGGATGCATGTTATACAGCGAATATACCTAAAAATTAAAAATTTCAGCTTGAAAGTATATGTGCACATTATACACTAGATTTTATGGTAAGTACTTCAATAAAATATACAGCTACCACCCTCAACATCATACTTGCTTGTGTCTGCACATTTGGCACAACAATCAAAGGCTCAAGAGAGGCAGCCTTTTTGGCTTGGCAGAAACTCTGCACCTGTTATCCCAGAAGGTTGCACCTCTAAGATCTTATATTGATCCTTTTTAGTGGGAATCTGATGAGAGTTTTCTTTCATTTTGATCTGAAATCCTCTGTGAACAAGCAAACTCACCATGAAGACCATCTTAGACAGCTGGCTCTGGAAATTATTAGTTTCATTCCTAAAAATGCAGTGCAGGTCTGTGCTAGCAGTAGTGGTACAGAAGATAGTCCTGACAGCGGGATTTTTATTAGATCCCCCCCCCCCCCCTCACCACCACCTTGACACTACAATGAAGCAACACAGCTCTGATACTTGCTCTGTCTTTAGGAGTGAATTTATTGCAATTAATATAGTGCTTGATGCTATCATGTCTTATGATTGTGATTTTATTGGACAGCTGCAGTGCACTACAATATCTTAGTGGCTGGTCCTCCACATATGATGAAACCAGCGTTTCTATTCTGGTCAAACTGAGGAAGATCTCACAGACCCACGATCTCCACCTCCAATGGATACCATCACATGTAAACATTGGAGGTAATGAGATTGCTGATAGACTGGCCAAAGAGCGTATTGAGCACTACTACTGGCACTTCACTCACTTATCAAGAACAGTACTCTAATGCAAGATCTAAAATAAATTTAATAAGGCGTATTCCACCTATGCACCAATGGTACACAGGAACATCCCCTGGCTTTCTGCTTGAAATCAAATGTGACCATGGCTCCCAAACTGCTCTGGTTAGGCTAACAAGGGGCCACTTGAAATGTCTTACCTATCATAGGGGCACTTGTAAGAAAGGCTGTGACCATCCAGCTTGTCTAGATCACATTCTGAGATGCATCTGACCTTTTAAAGGGGACTTAACATCCGATTCCCTTATTATTATAGATTTTTTGGTGGTCAACAACCTTCAGGAGCTGATCTTACATATGTTAAATTGTTCGAGGATAAGAAGCAACAACATATGTCATTTATATGTACATGCTATTTTCTCCAATCTGTAACAACATGACATTTCTGATTGATTGCATTTCATTTGCAACAATTCAATGCTAATCCAAAACTTGATCGATTGGATTTGTCAAAGTAAAGATAGTGAACTTTCTTTTTTAAACAGTATGTTAAACTCTATTTTTATTGGCACCTTTCTTGTTTGCATGTTTTTATTGTTTTATATCATGAATCAAAGTTTTTTTAAAAAAGAAATATAGGACTTGTTTGAATTGTTGGCATTTCTTATGTTTACAAAGGATATATACAATTGCTTAAAAAAATTTAAATACCTTGAAGCACCCTAAATTATATCAAGAGATCATATTAGACTAGAATATCTTGCATTTTTTATTATTAAAATATCATTTTCTTCAACAAAAATGTTCCTGTATATGTAAGGGTATATATATATATTGGATTGTGAAAAAATTTTCTTTTCTATTTATTTTTATAATAAAAATAAGAAACAGGCCTAACTTAATATTTCCATTTCTGATAGAAAGAAAAATTAAACTATTAGAGTATTACTAACAAACTGATTTTTAATGATACTTTATTCATGGTTTTGTTATACATTATTTCTTATATTTTCTTAAATTGAAATAAAAACTAAGTGCACTTATAACAGCATACTTAATTTTGCACATTAATAAGTTTTAATCCATTTGATAATCAGCTAACATAAATTTTGCTGAATTTATGTAAGTTATTCTTATTTGATAAATGAAGTTGTATTACTTTCTATTTTTATTCTAATAAATTTAGAATTATATGTTATTTTATTTTACTATTTTATCTTTCAAATTAAAATGTCTGACGTAAAAGTTACTTTCATTGTAGGAAGAAGAGGTAAAAGTGGTTCAAGAAGGCATTAAAAAAATTGGAACAGTATGTGAATTCTTTTATTTATTTAAAATAGTAATTTGTTGATTTTCATCAAATAATTTATTTATTTTCATATTCTAAAGGGAAAATCTGTGCGATTGGGTGATGTGATGGTGCTTCTACGAGCTGTTGCATTGTTTGAAGATTCAAAAAGTGCTATGAAATTTTGTATTAAGAACGGAATTCGATTCAAAGCCATGGCAGAAATACATAAAATGTCTATTCAGCTTTTGAGAGAAAGTAAGAGTAATAAAGTTAAAAGAGAAAAAAATATTTATATTTATTTTCATGAAATATTTCCATCTGTTGGATATCGGGATGTTGATTTTATAAACTGTTTTAGTAAATTTATTATGATTTGTTTTTATTTGGAGATAAAACTTCTGTCATCTGTTTTAGTTATTTCAATTTAATTAAAATTATTTTTGTTCTGTATTTTAATATTTGAATAATGAAAAATAAATCTTAAAGGGGTTTTTGATTTGCATTTTAATTAATTAGAAATAAATTCTTGAAAGTTTTAAAGTGTTGTCTATATGTTTCATAAATAAGTTTAATATTAAAAAAAAATTATATATAGTATGGTACTGCAAAGCTTCCTCATCGCAGCAATGCATGCAAAAAACAGAACATTTCATTTTAATAAAAAACATTGTTAATAGTTATTATTTTGCGATATTTCCGTAGATTTTAATAATATCACTTACATAATATGGCATGCTGTGCTGTAATTTTTTTTATTGTCATCTTTACTGATAGTTTCCTAAATGGATTTCGCATTTTTGTTACATGGAGTTAAAATCCTAGTGGTGTTTTTTTTCATAAAGTCCCTCATATTCTCCTTGAAATTTGAATTGAGCCAATGGAGTAATTTGATTTTATTATTTTGAAGCTAATCAATGATAATTTTGGACTTATAGCAAGATGGGATCTTTTTGATAGATGAAGTAATCTTTAAGTGGATTGTTCTCTGCTAGAAATATAGGATACTGTATTTCCTCCTTATTATACACTTTGAAATTTGTTTTCCTGTCAAAATTCGAAGCTTCCCTTAACTCTCAACATTCATAAACTCCCAAATTATGTCCAAAGCATTAAACTTTTCTGAGCATTTGAAGCACACACACAGTTTGCAATAAAAACTTTTTGCTTGTTACTTGGATACCCCGATGACTGTGGGAATTGCAAATTATCAGTTCATTCCTAAAAATCCAGCCCAGATCACCCTATTATAATTATTTTTTCACACTTACCCTTTTCTGCTTTCAAGTATATAGCTGCTTTATCTTGGGCACACATAATAGAAATACAAGTTCATGAAATTGTCACAATTGAGGCTTCTATTCTTTGTTCTCATTACTTTCTACTCATGAAACTTAGGCTCCTACTTCTGTACATTCCTCTAAATAAATTTCAAAATCCTGTCTTGTCGTAGTGTTATTATTTGCTTATGACTGCTATTTGCATTATTATTTTTATGGTCTTTTGTAAATCTTTTTAACTGTTACTCACAGTTCCCTGAGACTTTTCTTTTTTCTCAAATCATCTCATTGCATAGAGTCACAATTACAATCTCAGTAAAATTTGGTATTTTTCATGCAGCCAACTTTAAACTCTTTGTTAACAATGCTGACTTTCAAGCAAGCTTTTTCATCCATACTATCTTTACAGAGGTGCTATTTATACACATTTTATCAACACTCACAAAATTTTATAAATCTTTTATTTTGCATTACTTCTGGGATTCTTTTAATTTCTTGAATAATTTCAATACTTTATTAATTGTAAAATCTATTTATTCATTGGTGGCATATGTGAACAACAGATCATATATTAGCTTATTAACACTTTATAACTTAGCCATGATAGCATAGTGGTAATGGTCATGAGCTTGCAGCAAAAGTATTGCATGTTCAAGACTTGGTGCCATTGAAGACCCCCTGTGGGGAGGGGGCAGATGCATGTTAAATATATCAAGGCTTAGTGACCTTTTGTTGGTGTTGTGTGGTAATTAAGGAGAGGAAGCTGCCAGCTCAGGTGTCATCCTCTAAACTTGATCAAGGTTCAAAATTATGAGGTCTGTCCCCAATATCCCTTGTGTTCCTTTGTAGTGTGACATTAATAGAACTCACTCACTAACACTTCATAAATTTTTTATTTGTCCCCATTTTATATTTTCATGAATATCTTGCATTTTATAAGCCAATGTAATATATATATATATTTGGTTATTCTAATATTTTTAATTGGAGCTACATTTGTATGTGAATCTTATTTTATAATTTATTAGGATATAGTTTCACCAAAGTAATGGGAGAGCAAATCAGGATAGTTGATAATAATGTTTAGGGCAAACATTTTAAGTATGTAAATTATATACATATAAAAAACTTGGCCTCTTTTAAATTTTACTGGATTTCCGTTATTTACTAAAAAGTTGGTATAACTTAAAAACACTATGTAATAGATTTTAGAAACTGAAAATCTTAACAAATTTTTACAAAAACTTTTTTAATTTAATAAAAATCTTAAAAGCAAATTGGTTTATCGTGATTATTATCATTAATAATCATGATAATTGCATTTCATTTTAAGATAAAATTGAATTTAAATATTTAAAAAATGCAAGCATTGCACGTTAAATTTTGGGCATTAATCACAGTTTTTTACACTGAAAAGAAATTAAAAAGCATTGAAAATATTTACCCCTGTGATAGTTATTCCTTAAGGAAATAGTGACAGCCCCTTGTTGATTTAATACTTGCGTTTTTTAGTTGATTTTTGAAATGTTATCTATTATGATGTATCTGTATTAAAATTTTGGGCATTGATCACAGTTTTTTACACTGAAAAGAAATCATTAAAAAGCATTGAAAATATTAATTTATAACATTCTTAAAATGTTTTATTTATCATTATAACTAAACATATATTTTATTAAGTAAATGCTATGTTGGTTGAAGGTTTTTAAAAACTTTTTGATGAAAATGGGATTATTGAAATTAAAAAGATGATTTTCATTTATAACTACAATACTTAAATTATTAATTTATATTATTTTGGTAACTTGATCAGATTTTAAGTATATTTAAGTTTTATTTAGATTTAAATAATGGAGATACTTTATTGGCCATGTAGCAGTGAAGTTTATGGACATGGCTAACACAAAAATTATAAACCTATCACACAAAATTCCAGAAAAGTAATTGGGATGTGTGTTACATGTGTACATTCAAACAGCCTAGCTACAGCTATCTCCATGATTGAAGTTACATAAGTAACATATTTCAATAATGATTTACAGATATGTTTTTATTGAAATAGAAATTTGTGTGTGTGTGTGTGTGCTTCAAATTTGTGATTGACTCAAATTATTTTACATTATGCTTGATTATTGAAATATTTCTGTTTCATGCTCAATCTATGTTCCTATTTATAACATTACTTTGCTTCTTTTATTTATCTTTTTTAAGTATAGGAGGTATGCATATAAATTTGTGTTAATTATTTTTTTAAGCAAAGGTATCATTAAAAAAATGGTATATTGAAAAAAAGGTTGTTTTTAATATACTTCATAATCTTTATACTTAAGTGTTGATAAATATTTTCTCATTCTTTATAAATATATATTTTTCCTGCTGTATAAACTTTATCATAATGTAAATGAATAGTTTATTGTCGATTCTTTACCATATGACTATTGTATAATTTTTTTATTTGTGAAATATATTTAAAACATTAGGAATTTAATATTCAGAAATTATAGTAAATGTTTATTAATTAAAAGTTTAAAGTATATCAATATTTGTATTTCCAAAAGAGATATAACAATATATTTTAATTTTTTGTATAATTATCATTTTAAGCTCTAATTTTTCTAAAACTTGACCCAAGAATTTAAAATTAAGGTTATTCATATAAATAAAAATTAAGTATGAAATAAGTTTTCAAATTTCTCCCATTTGTGTAAATAACCAGTTTTAATGTATGACAAATAAAGAATCAACTTATTTAAAAAGAAATTTCATTATAATTTATTTATTACTTTCTACATTTAAATTTATATGGCATTTTATTTTAATATTGGGTTAATAATCAAATTTTTTTTATTATTAGTACTCATGAGAGGTATTATAAGGCCCTTATTAAATATTTGATGTACATAAAATTTTGTTTTGAAGTGGAGCGAGCATTCCCGGATGCATCAATACCTCAGAATATGCAAATCAGTCCTCCAAGTGCAGAAACTTTAGAAAACATTAGAAAAATTGTAACTGCCTGTTTTATTGATCAAGTTGCTAGGTATGGCATTTGCATTCTCAAAAATAGATTTTTAACATTTTATGTTTCATAAATTAATTTGTTATCATATATCATAAACTAATGGGGTTTTGAATTGTTTGCAGAAAATTACCTCGAGATGAAACGAAAGATGAGAAGAGCTTAAAAAATGCATACAAGGTATTATTTCCTATTTAAAAATATAGTTAAAATACTTGTACCTTTCTCATTAGTGGTTATTGAATATACTTTACTGTATGATGTATATGATATACAGGATGAACCAAAAGTCTTATCCTAATTATAAATATTTATTACACTGAAATTATTATAATTATACATTTTTTTCTGGATATATCGCAAGTACTGTCATGAATTTTTAAAAGACTATTTACTTCAGTAAATTGCAACATGTAGCCCCTTTGTAGCTTGAAAATGTCTAGGCGGTATTCCAGTGCCTTCTTGTTCTTTAACCTTTCTTCTGATATGCTGCCTGTTTCTTTAAACACTCACTGTATTGATTTTGCATCATGCAGAACAATGTGGAAATTTATGCTGACATTGATGGGTGATTTCATTTCGTGAAACCAAAGCACACATTAGTCTTTCTCTTGAATCAATGCTATTTCGGCAAAAAATGATGTCTTCGTTACAAATACTCCCCTGGGTCATCTATTGTATAAAAAAAAAACTACTAAAACTGATCAATCCAGTGATAAACAAGTTACATTATATTAAGTGGTTATTTTGTAATAAATTTTTATAATCGGGGACATATTTTTGGTTCACCCTGTATATTAAAAACATGTTATTTGTTTTGTTGAACTTATATCTTTAATTTGTAACCATTTTTAGTTAAGTTATTGTTGCTTTGAATGTAAAAAGGAGGGAGTTCTGATATTCAGTTATAACCTAAAAATAAATTTGAGGGAGAATATTATGATTTTAGTTTTATATTACTTTGTTCTTAAGTAAAAATATATGTTACATAGTAATTTTATTCTGGTAGTACATATAAAATAATGAAAAGAAAATTATTTCTGTGAGATTTTGCTACTGCTCTTTGTTTGATTATTACTGTGGCATAGTATATGTTTAAAGTGAACTACTGTTGTGCAAATAATTGATACTATAAAAGTAATCATTTAAATAATAATATAATTAAGTGAAACATATTTTTTTATGAGTAAAAATTGTTCCCTTCCCTGTAGCATTTAGACTTATAGAAAGCTTATATTCAGAATTTTGAGAATTTAGGTTTCGTTTTGCATATTTAGAATTTCAGTAATTATAAAGATATTGCTTCTTTGTTTTGATTTTAGAATATGGTTGTTAGAATTGATTTTTTTTAATGTTTATTTTATCCCATATGGAGAAATTGTATACATTTTAGTTATTATTGCAAGAAATGTTATGGTTTTGTTAACATGCTTATTGTGCATTGTATACTTTGAAGCAATGTAAAATTGCAAAAGAATGCTGAAAAGTATTAATTTGGTTTGAATATTGAATCAATGAATTTTTATAAACTGTTATTAGTTTTCATTAAAATACTTCCTGTACACTGAACTAATCTTTTAATATAGTTATATTAAAACTGATTTAAAATAATTATTTTAACTCTGAGTCATTTAGAAAAAGAGTTACAGATGTTTTAGTTTCGGGGAGTAAGCCCAAATTGAAACCAGAAGTGCAGGTTTTTGGCTGATTTTCATCCACAAAATACAATTTTTATTCATTTAAAATATTTTAATGAATTTTCTTGTTTAGTAAACTGCATTTCACTTTATAAATGTTTTAATGGATATATTTCACTTTCAAATTGGCAACAGTTAACTAATTGTGATGTTTGTTTTAATTTAAATGAGTTGCTATCTTTTTATCAGTTGCATTCATAATTAGAGCTTTAGATCTTTATTAATACTTTTATATAGAGTTGTAGTTATTTTCTATTAAATGAAAGTTATTTTGCCGAAAACAAGATTGAGTAAGGACTAAAAAGAAGAGATTTTATTGAAATCACTACTCATAATAGTGAGTCAGATGCTTTAAGTTCCAATGCAAGTGCTACATAACTGAAAGAGAGCACCTTTCTTTTAGGTACAGTTGTTCCTAATAATAATTCTGATGAATATGGGGGAAACCACATTATTAATTTTTCCATCTTTTCCAACATGATTAATGATTATTGAGGATTCAAGGTTTGGTCTGTGTTCCAATTTCTCATTAAAATGTAGAAACTGTTCTTTCTTAAAAAGCTTTTGTACTTCTGAAAAAGTTTAAAAGAACACTATTATTAATATGTGTTTTGTCTTTGACTTAAGACTTGTGGTCAAAAAGTACACTGCAGGGTAAAAAATTGTTTATCGCTTAGTCTTCCATTCCTTTCTAAGTTCTCTTTTCAACAGCAAGAGAAATCCATTTTAGAATGTGTATCATTGTTCCCAAAGAAAGCATGAAAAGGGCTGCTGAAGAAGTAAGGGAAATAAACCATGATAAAAACATAGTCATCAGCTGTGGTTTGTCAGTGAGGGAAAACATATAGAACATCGGGCCTATTCTCCTCTTTAAATGATTGTGCAACAGTTATATCCATTGGCACTGGCAAAATGGTGGATACTGAAATTTTATTTTCACATTGCAGAATATTTAAAGTTAGAAACCAAATCTTATGAAGAAAAAGCTTGTGTTCAAATTTTGTTGTAGTTCTGGAATCATGGTGTTTTCAGAATGTTTGAGTGTTTAAAACATCTATGAATATTGCAATATTCTGAGTATTATGATAATGGGGATTCAAAAGCGTTTGAAGCCATACAAAGCATATATGGTAAAGACTCAGTTGAAAAGTTGGAATGCATTGGACATGTTCAGTAGAGGGCTGGAGGACATCTACAAGAATTGTAGAGGGGGGGGGAGACTAACAAATTAATAAATAAGTTGCAGAATTATTATGATATTGCAATTCAAAGCAATGTTGGTGATTTGGGAGATATGCAAAAAGTTATTATTACAGCCTTTTTTCATTGCTTCTCTGGTAAAAAAAAAATCAGATGCATGGGAAATGCTCAAAAGACCCATTCAGCTGGTGTAAATTCCAGCAAGCAGAATTTGTTGGAGCTACATTGAAAGAAAAATCAACAGATCTTCCAAATTCAGTTATTAATTCTATTAAAAAGACTTACATGGTTCTTTACAATCAAAATCTCCTTGAAACATGTCTTCATAAGAAAGCTAAAAACTGCAATGAAAGTTTCACCAATGTCATGTGGAGTATGATCCCGAAAAAGACCTTTGTTGAACTACAAACACCCCGCTTAGGGATTTATATTGCAATAATACTTTTTAATTCTGGGTTTCCTAGTTTCTTATTTTTACTTCGAAAGTTAGAAATGAAATTTGGGCCTAAGTTGTTGAATGAGAATTATTGATTCAAGACATTCTGAACCAGGTAAGAAGCTGTCTTGTAAAAAAAAAGGCCATTCAAAAATGTAAAAGTTTGAAGTATGAAATTCAGGAAGGCACCATATTCAAACCTGATGAGTTATAGTACCTTTTCCTAAATCTTTAAAAAAAATTTGTTGCAAATATAAACTTTACTATGTATTTTCTTAAGGATGTTATTTGTGTACATAATGGTTCACGGTAACAGTGATATATCTCTTAAAGTAATTGAAATATTCTTATGAAATTTTTGAATTTGTTCTATGTATTATGATAAATGCTTTATGCTGAAAGGTAAGGGTAATTTTTCAATTAAGTTATTTTTTAATGTGTAATTATATAATATATGGAAAAAAAGTTTTTTTCATGTTGAACACCTGTATTTCATAATTTTATTTCAATTAATTCTGTAATATAATTTTTTTAGTATTAGCAAAAGAGCAAATTTTTGTAATATTTTGAAAAATAATTTTCCAAAAAATTCTTTTTGCTGTATTTTTGTAGTTTTACAATATAATAATTACTTAAGTCATATTTTAGAAAATTGTCTCCTAACCCATTTAGATATCTTAATCTCTTTCCCATTTTAAAAACATTGAAAAAGTATTTCCATGATTTATTTTGTAGTGTTTGATATTCGAAGATCCTGTATTCATTCATCCCGCTTCCACTATGTTTGAACGATTGCCTAACTATGTAACATATAATGAAATAATGCGTAGCACAAAACTATATATGAAAGGTAAGTTTTTTTTTTTATTGCTGTAAAAATTGTTACAATTTCCATCACTTTGTAGCAGTAGATCTTAATATTTGTGCCTAAAAATTGTTTTTTTATCATATTAGGTTTAGAGATTATTTTTAAATTTATGAACTGTCTTTATCATGTTTTTATATTGTAAACTGTTTGTAGTATATATATTAGTTTGGGGAAAAAGAAATCAATGATTTTTTCGGTAGATGGATGTAGTGTCAATATCTCGTGAAGTATCGATCAAACAATTTCAAATTTATGCTGGTTGTCAATTTGACATTTCACACTAAAAAAATTCTTTTGCTTTTTTTTTTGTTTGGTCCATTCAGTTGTAAGTTACTGGGTGTTAAAAATGGAAGTCGACCAAGAGAGAATTCGGTACATTTTACAGTTTTTCTTTGATAAAGGCGAAAATGCAAGCCAGGTGACTGAAATTGTCGATGGTGTCAATACTGTAACAGCTAATTACGTGCAATATTGGTTTTGTTGATTCCGTTCAGGCATTTTTGATGTTAAAGATGCACCTCGCACAGGCAGGCCCATCGTCGAAAATGTCGATAAAATCGCAGAAATAATCGAAGTTGGCCTGCATGTTACTAGTCATAGCATCGCCCAGAAGCTAAAGGACGACCATAAAACAGTTTTAAACAATTTGAGCAAAGTTGGATTTAAAAAGAAGCTTAATGTTTGGGTGCCACACCAAAAAACATGATGGATTGAATTTCCATTTGCGAAGCCTTGGCCAAACGAAATAAAATTGACCCATTTCTTAAATGGATGATGACTGGGGATGAGAAATGGGTCACATATGACAATATTGTGCAAAAACGATCATGGTCAAAGCACGGTGAAGCAGCTCAAACGGTGGTCAAACCAGGACAAACGGCCAGGAAGGTTCTACTGTGTATTAGGTAGGACTGGAAAGGAATAATTTCTTATGAGTTGCTTACATATGGCCAAACACTAAATTCAGATCTCTACTGTCAACAACTGAACCATTTGAAGCTAGTGGTTGGCCAATTCTAGCCATTTCTGGTCAACAGAAAAAGTGTGTGAAAAAATGTCAGGCCACAAACGTCTGTATTGACTCGCCAGAAACTCTGGTAACTTGGATGGGAAGTTTTAATGCATACACCATATATCCCAGACTTGGCACCAAGCAATTACGACCTTTTTCTCGCATTGCAAAACTTCCTGAGTGATAAAAAATTGGGATCAAGAGAAGATTAAGAAAATCGATTACTAGAGTTTTTTGCCTATTAGGACCAAGACTTCTATGAGAGAGGAATTATGAAGCTACCTTTAAAATGGCAACAAATTATACAACAAAACGGTGCATATTTGAACCAAATTGGAAAATCTAAAACATGTTAAATAGTCTTGAATTTCATGCAAAAATAATGGATTTCTTTTTCCTCAATCTAATATTTTAATTGGGAAAAGGGGACAAAATTGTTAAAAAGTATATCATTAAGACTGCTGTATGTCTTCTAAGACAAAAAACATGTAATTCTGAATAAATGTAATTTGCATTCCATATTGTAAAATAATTGATTCTAAGAGATATATAAATTTTAGAAGTAAATTCATCCAAAAATATGGTATTATATTAACTGTTTAAAGAATGCAACTTTGATTTTTTTTAAAATTTGTTTCCTTAAGTAATGAGTTTTTTATATGAAGAAAATTTATCCCTTATTATTTTTAATACTACGCATTCAGTCAAAAGATAGGTTTTAAACAATTGAACTATTAAACAAACTATTTAAAACTTGAATCATTTAAAAATAATTGTAAACAAGTAATTGTATTATTACTGTTGCGTGTAAATACTTGTTTTATATATATGTTTATGTGCATGTAGGTGTAGTTGAAATTGAGCCTGAATGGTTGGCAGCATTTTCAGAAAATCTTTGTTGTTTTTCTGATCCTTGTGAAGAACCCCCTCCTATGTATGATTCTGAAAAAGACAAGATATATTGTCACATGGGGGGAACTTTTGGTAAGTATTTTTTTTTAAAGCTATTGTGTGAATTTTTAACATTGCTAATTTGATATGACTTGTTCACTGTTTTTTAATACAGTTTTAACTTTTTTTGCAATTCTTTGTTCAATTATTGTTATTGCATATTTTGACATATTGTGATCTTAAAGTAATCTTTGATATGTTATGATCTTCATATTAGCATTGAATACATATTAGTTAATAATTTTGATTATCAGTGTTTATTACTTTTTAATATGAAAGCAGATAACCTTTTTATTTTACCTTTGAAATGAGGTTTTACAAATTTCCATATACTTAAAAACTTTTTACTGTCAAATGTTTCAAATAAAATATTAAACTTTCACTTCTGATTCTGCACCAGTTATTTTATTTTTCCTCGCTTACTATCTGAAAGTTCATGTCACTTTGTTTTTATTCTGCACTTGAATATGTATTGAACTTTATACTCAATAGATTCTTTGGCTAATTCTTCTGTGTAACAATTAAGTTGATAATGAAAATTAATACAATTTAGGTGACATCATGATCACATGATGATTTTTTTCACATATTTCCCCCACCTAACGCAAACACAACACTCTTGTGCTTTGTTCTTTTACTTTGTATAGTCTTTTATTCTGTTTTAAAAGTTTTCATAACCTGAAATGTTTGTGGAGTGGAAAGAACTAAAGTCGTGTGCTTTGTTGTTATTATTTTTACGTAATTTACATATTTTTGCATTTTAAAATGTCATGCTGCATAACAAATGGACTGAGATACATTCCTTCATTCTTTGTAAGCAAAGTTCTTTCATAGTAAAGTTTGAGGCCCTGAATTCATTCTATTATATAAAATTTTTTGTTAATTATGAATGTTTTAATGTTATTTTCTAATATTCATGTAAAGTTTCCTTTTTGCTGTTCTTGAAAATCTATTTCTGTATTATTGTTAGGATATCTAGGGTTCTGTATTATTTGTTAGGATATCTAGGGTTCTGTATTATTGTTAGGATATCATTATTTTATTTGTTTAAATTGTATGGAGATATGTTTGGTTTATATATATATATATATATGATAAATTTTTAATTTAATTTTGACTGAATATTTAATGCAACAATTTTTTTTAAATACTTGTTCCTTTGCTTGTTTAAAATGCTGCTAAATAATCATATCTTCAAAAAGATTAATACTGTCTTGGGAATTTTTATAGAACAGTGATTTCAAGAATTAGAATACAATAAATATATAACTATGTTTCAACTTTATATATTGTTTGAATTTAATATATTTTAATAAATTCCTTACAACATAATGAATTGCATATAAAATTATACGCAATTCATTGTGTTGTAAAAATAAAATTCCTTTTCATTAAAAGATAAATCTTAGTTTTTCAAAAACTTTCATGTTAACTAAATAATATTTTATAAAATGGCTATCAAGGCTTCAAGAAGTAAACTTTTTTAAAATTTTCTACAAGTTTAAATTGTAATTTAGAACAGTCTATAGTATTGATAAATTATACTTTTATATATACTATTATTTTTACAATATATATTTAATTCAATAAGTAAAAAAATACATTTAAAACAAAGAATAATTAAATTGAATTTCTAAAAATGATTACACCTTTTTAATGATATTTTCCCTTTGTATTGTATAATAATTACTATAAATTAGTATTTTGAAAAGTTAAAAATCAAAGAATAAATATTGTTGCCTTTATTTTTAATATATTAGAATCACTTTGTGGTTTAATAATAAATATCAAAATAATTGTTTGATTATAATCTGTTTGTAAATAGAAATGTAATGTAATGGGGTAGACATGGTCCACAAGGACAGATGCGTACTTGTATTGATCCGAAGTACCATCCACAATGATGAGTGAACCCTGAGAATACAAGGAAAACATTCCCCAGTTCATAATGCTCAGCCTGGACCATTGCAGCAATGGTTGCAGGGTGTTTGCTTTCAGAGGTTTTATGCCATATTCGCCAATGCCTATCTGTCTTAGGGAGCATAAAACATGATTCATCAGAAAATGCTACCTGTCGCCACTCAGAGGATGTCCAGTTGTACTGGGCTGCAAATTCTAGCCGTTGTTGATGAACAGCTGTCGGCATATGTGCATGAATCAGGCATCTGCTTTGGAGGATCAGATGCCTCAATGTTCCCTGAACAGTAGTTTGGGAGGCACTGTTGGTAGCCTCTTGGTTCATCTGGGTGGTTAGTTGCTCAATGGTAATACATCTATTCGCCTGAACGTGTCTCCGCAGCCATCTGTCATCTGGGGCCCTTTATGCACCACATTTGCCCCCCTCAGGGGGCTCACTTTCTTTAGGTGGGTACGGGTGTCACAATCCTGAGGTACCCTAGTGATCTTTTCCTTTTCCCAAGGGGTTTACTGTCTTTGGTAAACACGGGCTTCACGAACCCGGGGTACCCTAGTGATCCTTCTCTATTTTCGACCCTCTTCTTGTCATCCAATTTCTTCTTTTCCCGTCCAGACCACAGACCTATAAATGTTTGGTGCAGCATAGCCAAAACTGGCTCTCGTGCCATAAAACACCAAACTCACCTCAACTCAATGCACCACATTTGCCATGTCGCTGATTTTAGATAGTCCCATTTTGCTATGCATGGTATACTTTTACCACCACAGTACGCGAATAGTTCACAAACTTAGCCATTATTCCTTAATCTACATATTTTTTATAAATGGCTTAGAATCATTGCTTCCTTATAGGATAAATAGTATTACATTTATTTTTAATGTGTTTGAATCCATTAATGATTTAATAATAAATAGTAATAATTACCTAACCATAATCTGGTTTGAAATAGAAAATTTAATAAAAGCTATAAATTGATAAATATAATAACTAATGCTTAATATATAATGAATTAATGCTTTTAATGAATAAATATATTCATTGAAATAAAAAAAATAATTTCAATTCAAATCCAATGTTGCTTAAAAAACAAGTAATATATAAAAAAAATTAAATCAATTCCTACTTAGACCAACAAAGAAAAATTTTATTTTAGCAATTTTTTAATAAATAGTTACAATTAATATAAATATTTATATACATAGGACAGAATCACAACATTAAGTGGTAATTAATTTTTATTAATTATCATTAAAAAATCGTATTGTCATTCAAAACAATCGTGTATATAAATTTCAGTTCAACTGAATACTTTAACACGTGAGAAAAAAACCTTTTCAAGTTTTGACACAAGTTGCCAAAAGGGTCGCTAAGTTGCCAAAAATGATGCCAATGTGGTTGTATTTGTAATTCTTTAAATAATTAGTTCTAATCAATTAATTATTATTATATTGTATTGTCATCCAAAATAATCCTGTATATAAAATTGCAGCTCTATTGAGAGCTTTAAAATGTACTTTATTAACGTTTGAAAATTCCTCCAAGATAAATAAATAAATAAATAGAGATTGTGAGAGAGATTGATAGTAGGAATTGAATTAGGTTTAAATTACGAATTTATACGTTTATTTTGTATTTAAAAAAAAATGAATTAAATCAGGATATAAATGAGTAGAACAATGGTAGTTCAAAGATTCAATAGTTGTCTTTTTTTATTATGAGTATCAGTAAAAGCTATAATTTTAAAAAGTGTGAATTTAACAGTTGAATTAAGTTCTGAAACAAAATATATGTATTTCTGTTATATAGGTCCTTGGCAATGGGATTTACCAATAGTGAAGATGGAAATGCCAAAAGACTTTTTGAAGTACAGCTGGTTTTGTTTCTTTTTCCTTGATGGACAAGTGTGTCCTGCAATTGAGAAGTACAAAGAGCTTTATTTATCTCAGCCATCAACCATACTCAAATCATGGGCAAAGTAAGTGCCTCCATAAAATATGCAACAAGATCCTTTATAAAAATTCGACATGTGTAAATCAGAAAATGGTGCATTTTCAAATAATTTGTTTTAGTAGGGGCAGCTCTAGGGCTGGACAAACCGGACCCATGTCTGGAGTGGCATTTGGAACGAATTTGAAAATTACTTTTTTTTTTTTTTTGTTACGAAAAAATTTGGATGCAATATTTTCTAAAATATTATTACTTACACTTTGGAAACGTGGAACATAATTATTTTGTTTTAGACTGAATTGAAAAGTCGACCATTGCTAGTAAAATTTATAACAATTATAATATCTCTTAAAAAAATAAAAATTGTATTACGGGGCGATTTGACTTTACAAGTGTATGGGCTCCTGACCTCGGGATACAAGTAGGCATGCTTATCTTGACAAGATTTCCACTGCACCGATATAGAGGGGGTCCCGGGAAATCATCAGATTTCAGTACTTTTTGTATTCCCGGGAATGGCATGGCACTTAAATAATACATGAAGTAGCTATTTTTTGCTGGACTAGGGATTTCAACCTCGGCTATAAATTTTAGCTGACCCTACTGAGGCAATTTACGATTGTTCAGCCGAAATTTCCTAGACAGAGGTATTTTCATTACTCCAGCAATTGGATAAGTGTGTAATAAGAGAAAAATAACACCCACAATGAATCGAGAATTTTTTCAGCTTGTCCAGGGAAAGAGTAGAACCTTGAAACTTTTTGGTCTAATCAGTTCCTGTCTATCGAACATTGCTTCGTGAATTGAAAGTATTTAATTTTTAAAGAAATAGAATTTATAGCCTAACAGCATGGCCAATCTGATCAAAGTTCCGAGATCTTGATTTATGTGGATAACGTAGTAAATATTAATACTTAAAACTATATTTAATTTTTTTTTAAAAAATTCAGATACTTGTCTTTATTATGAGCTATTTAATTGAATTAGTAATTTGAAGAAGGAAATGAACCACCAAACTTTTCTGGGGAGATTATTTTTAAGCAATCTCGCAACTTAATGTATTCATTATTTTTCTTAAACTTTCATGTGATATTCTTACATTAATATTTATTTATATTTATGTAACATTAATACAGCAACTCCATAAACAAGAAATCGGTTATACAAATAAAATCTCTTAAATATAATAATTAATATTTTTAGCGTACATAATTGTTACTTACAGCAAAGAAATTTTCAATTATTTATATAGTATATTAATATTTATCTCTTAGTAGCAACATTAGAGAAATAACTGATTCATCTTCAACTGATTAAATTTCAAACTTATGTGAGTCAGTAAAGAAACATTAATTTTAGATGCGAATTTTTTTTCGAGATTTTTAATTTTAGCATTTTTTTTTATGCCATTAACAATTCTTGCTTTTAGTCCTAAAAGAGATAAATTTCATTAAAAAAAATTATAACTTTATATAGGGAAAGATTTTTCCTCTATGTATATGATAAAGTTGAAAATAAAAAAATCAAGGTGGTAATAGCATCTGCAAAATAAAGATAGTGTGACATATTTATTTATTATTAACTAAGTAAATTCTTTTGTATTTGAATAAGCAATAATTTCTTTCTTCAGAATAATTATTTATTCCTTCAAAATACTTCTTTCTACAGATTTTGTTACTAACTACATTTCAAAATTATTTATCAAAACATTTGGGAGATTTCATTGGAGTTCACAAAGGTAGAATTTAAAATTTCTGTCTGCCTCACAAAATTATACTAATTTGGTAGGGAGCATGGATGAAAATACATTTGATACACTATTTGTTATTTTAAACCGTTTTCAGTTTTATTGTTTCATGGCGTATATTTTTAGTAAAATGTATTTACAAACGTTTAAAAATCTGAAAATTTATGAGTTGAAGCTAAATCGAAGATTGAAGACAAAAACGGTATATATTTTTCTTATTTTATATAATATAATTACTACTAATATTATTTAAAAATAGCTTGTTTTTAAATTGTTTGAAATTTTGATGTGTTTCCGGGAAGGGAAAAATCCGGGAAATCAGAAAAATCAATTACTACGTTGGACAAATGTGCACAAAACAGAATATTTTGCTTAGAGCAGCGTTCGGCAAATTGCAGTTCTTCAAAATTCTGCTGCTATGTACAGTTAAAAATTATGTCTGCTAAAAAAAGTTATTGTTTACCTTTCAAATTTATAAATATTTCTTGAAAAAAAACCACTCGTATTTACATGCACATTTAACTGTTTGACTGGTTTACCGACAGAATTTATTGTTAAATGTGTATTTGATTTAACTCTTTTGCAATTTCCATATTTTCTACTGTTTACATTAAATGTCAGTTTACTTTTATGTTGAACCTTGAAGTGTTCGAGACCGCAGTATGTTAAATCATGAAATTTGATATATTTATACCATCTCTCCTGTAACTTTCCTCCCCATCTCGGGCTGGGGTCACTACAGACATTCCAGACACCCATAAAAATCCGGCGTCAGCTGACCAAAGAGAGGGGACACACACACAGACACAAAAATTTGTTGAAGATAGCGAGCTACAGATGTTTTATTTTACTCTTGAGTAGTTACTTGAAATTAAAACAAGCTCTTGTGATCTCTACCATCTACAGACTCTAGTTCAAAAAAAAATTGACTCCACTGAATCTTTTAGATTTAGCTCGTTTGAAATAGCAACAGGTAATTATGTTTTTAAATTCAAATTATTTTTTATTTTTTTAAGACTTAAAATAATATACAAATACAGTAGTGCTTTCTGTAAGGTACATCTCTGTAGATATACTATATATATTAAGTGTGTTATAAATAAATTCACATAAATGAGTAACTATTATAACTGAAAGGACTACTGAGTTAAAAGAAAACTTGGTTATTCTGATTTCAATAAAATAATTTTGTGTATACATATCCATAGTTATACAGTTAAGAGAAATGGATTAAAAAATTTTATTTTTAGATTAAATCGAAATAATATTGTTGATGCGAAATTTTTTTCATAACAGCTTCCATTTCCGAAATGAGACATTGCACAACCTTCATTACTGCTCCGAGAATTTAAAAAAAAATTGTGGTTAATTTGTCTTGTTTATTGTAAATTTTGATTCCGTTTTTCTGAATCGGCGTGTTAAATCAATAAAACAAATGTGGTTTCAGGTTGTTGTTTTTTCCCTTTTTTCATACATCAAGAGAAATTTAGTAATACTATCTGGTAATTATATTATAAATAATTGTGTTATTGCTGACTGAAATATCGAAAAGGCTTTTTATAAAAATTCTTTCGGAATATTTAAAGTTTGTGAATTAGGTCAGTAATAAGTAAGTTATTTCAATGTTTTCTTCTTCGATGTAAAGAGAGATAAATTTAGTAATATTATTTTAGCATTACAAATATATTTCAAAATGAGATAACATGTTTAAATGTTATGAAAAATATTTCGAAATGACATTTTTTGAGGAAGCTAAAAGACAGAATTTTGTTTGACTGAAAAATATAATGTATTTTTGTATTATATTTTAAATATTGTAGTTCTATTTTTTGAGTATTTTTTTATTATATTTTAAATATTGTAGTCTATTTTTTGAGTATTTTTTTATTAGTGTTAATTTTAGTGACTATAAAGATTATTAATTTCTAGAGAGAGTTATATTAATAAAATTAATGAAAAGTATTTTTTCTGTGAGAGTCGTATAAGTAGAACCTTTTTCTTAGATTAAAAATTATGTAAATTCATTCTATATTTTGTGCGTGCTA
The DNA here is from genome assembly GCA_019973955.1 of Trichonephila inaurata madagascariensis. Classification (NCBI taxonomy): domain Eukaryota; kingdom Metazoa; phylum Arthropoda; class Arachnida; order Araneae; family Nephilidae; genus Trichonephila; species Trichonephila inaurata. The sequence continues at coordinate 412,889 of BMAV01004094.1, forward strand.
TGTACAGATGTATATGTGGGTTTATTGAAAATATAAGTTCAAATGATTTCCTAATTTTAATACGGGAAAATATACTTTTATTAGGATATTCTGCTCTCTATATAGTTATCAATTCTAGATATATTAAACATAATTAAATACAGTGTTCAAACGAAAGTAAAGTAACGGCTTTTTATCCTTTGTTTTAAATTTACGATAAGATTTTAGAAAACCTCAAACACACATTGATTTTTAATTATAATGGGTCAATTTTTGATGAATTCAAATTTTTTGTATGAAAGCAAAATACTCTATCTCAATTATCTTCATACTTCCCTTACTTAATTTAAGTATATTTTTTAAAACTATTTAGAATGTCTGAGGGAGGACGTAAAAACTATCTTGTACCCAATACAAAAGAAAGCGACTCAACAAACAAGTCCACATTAAAAAACAAGCTGGAAGTGTGTTTACTGAATTACTTGCAAAGCCCTAGAACAGTGATGGTGAACCTATGACCCGAGGGTCAGACACTGACCCACGATTGCTAGGCAACCACTTGTTTGCTTACGAGGGTTTATAAAGATTTTCTAATTTGTGTGGACTATTTATATTCTATTTGAATTTTTCAAGCCCATTGACACAAATGCAATTTAAATGGATCATTACAGTTTTGATCATTACAGTTTCAAACACTAGCGTAGCTAGTCCTAAGTGGACCCCGAATCCAAATTCTTTGGAGGCCCTTTTCGGTGGGCTCTCAATATTTTATGATCTCTTCTTACATATTTTGGGGCTCCTGAAGCTTTGGGGGCCCCATCATCGATACGGCGGTAGCTACACCTCTGGTTCCAAAGCTACGCAAATGACAACAAATGTATATGAAGGTAATCATTATTTGAAATAAAGCAAAAGTGTTTACAAAATATCAAATAAAGTGTATAATTTTGCTCACATTTTGTTTATTGAAAAACAATCGAAAACCAAAGCAAATAACCATATTTAAAGCACTTTCTTCGGATAAAATGCACTTTAATTAGTTATGTTTGTAGAAAGAGTCTTCCATAGCGCCCTTTTTTTCCCGTTATAAGCCAATTGAATTTAAAGATATTTAGTTTTAAAAATACTCTGTTAAAATTTTTTAAACTTAACTCTGGTGTAAATGGGCATTAGTGACCCAGTAGGTAGTACTAAAAAATATATTAACAAAATGTCTATGTCTCAAAAAGGTTCCCCATCCCTGCCCTAGAAAAAAGGAAGACGGTATAGAATCGGAATCTGATTTAGACTCATGAAGAGGATGTTGCATTTGAAATAAACAGAATCGATAGTGGCACTGCTATTATAGGAACTTCTCCAGACAAAACCAACAATCACAATACTTTAACAATTATATTTAGCTCAGATCCAGGAACTTGGCCAGCTATTGTATCAGACACCCATAGATGTTTTTTGGTAAAAGGACCCTAAGCCATTGACAGAGTGTTATTTTCCCCATGATGACACCGGTCGAAGGTTTAGCTCATATTATACCAGAAATTTAAAAAACAGTGAAAAGGTTATGCGTAAATGGTTAGTTTATTCCATTACAAAAAACTCTGTATATTGTTTTTGCTGCAAACTTTTTGGCCGTGTCGTTAGTTCTCTTTCCACAGAAGGTTTTAAAAGTTGGAAGCACATCGTTGAAACTTTAAAAGAACATGAAACATCCAAGAGTCATAGTCAAAGCCAAAAGTCTCGGATTGAATTTAGTCAGCGATTACAATGCTGTAAAACAATTGACAGCGACTCGCAAAGACTTATTATTGAGGAGACTAATTATTTGTGCGAGGTGCTTCAGTGCATTGTAGCAACATTAAAAATGCTTGCCCCAAATTGTTTAGTCCTTCGTGGTAAGAGTGATAAACTATACGATTCCAATAATGGTATTTTTTTGCAAATAATTCAATTGCTAAATTTGATCCAATAATGGAGGAAAATGTTCGAAGAGTGAAAAAAAATCAAGAAACTAAAGTACATTATCTAGGGAAAAATAATCAGAACAAAATAATTTCTCTTTTACATGAGAACATTGAACTACAAATTGTTCATAAAATTAAACAAGCCAAGTATTATTCGATAATTTTAGATTGCACCCTTGATGCCTGTAAGATCGAGTAAATGACCTTTTTGGTAAGATATGTATGTATTGAAAGATTTAATTCTAATTAAGTTAACGTTAAAATTAATGAGAGTTTTTAGGTTTCCTTCCAGTTGAAAGATCGACTAGAAAAGAACTTTCAAATTTAATAGTTGAGAAACTTAAATAATTGGAGCTAAATTTGCTAGATATGTGGGGGTAGGCCTATGATAACGAAGCCAACATGAGAGGCGAGAAATCGGGTGCAATCTAAAATTAGGACGTTAAATTCACGAACAATCTATGTACCATGTAGTAGCCATTCTTTAAATTTGGTCATTAATGACATTTCAAAAGCCTGTAATTTTTTTAATTATAGTTCAAAAAATTTATTTTTTCTTCAACTTTTCGTTGGGCCATATTATTAAAATATATAAAGGGCATAATTTTAAAAACCCCTAAATACAACTCGTTGGGAAAGCCGAATAGTGGCTATAAAACCCTTAAGGTATCAATTAGGAGGCATTTATGATGCTCTGTTTAGTATTTATAATAATGCTGAAATTGACAACTCTATAAAAGATGAGGCCTCTGGATTATTAAATTCTATTAAACAATTTAAGTTCTTATGCTTCATCACTATTTGGTATAAAATTTTAAATTTCATAAATTCGATAAGCAAGCTATTGCAAACAAAAGATTACGATCTACCATCCGCTATAGAACTCTTTAAGAAATCGTAAAGATTTTTTTAATGATCTTCGATCGGATGGGGCTTTTGCTGAAATGCTCTGTGATGCAAAAGAACTGGCCGACGAGATTGATATCCCTGCTAATTTTGAGGTCTCGCAGCCACATCACAGAGCTCGCCGCAAAAATGTTAATTTTGATTTTGAAGAACGAGATGATCCGGTGGAAGATCCTAAATTAAAATTCAAGATAGTTTTATTTTTTTACAATTGACCAAGCAATTAATGTCTTGGAATGCAGATTTAATTTAATGAGTACCCATAGTAATTATTTTCAATTTTTATATAATATATATGATTTAAAAGATACCCCTAAAAAATTTAATAATTAAAAACTACAAATTTAGAAATGATGTTGACAGATAGAGAATCAGTAGATATAAATGCGCTTGATCTAGTAGATGAGATAATGTCAGTTTCAGCATTATTAGGTAAAAAAGAAAGCCCAATAGAAGTTTTAAAATTTATTTCAGTTTTAGAATTTGCGCCCCAAATCTTGCTATCGCATTAAGAATTTTACTTTCTTTGCCAATAAGTGTAGCAAGCGGAGAGAGGAGTTTCTCAAAATTAAAATTAATTAAAAATTTCTTACGGTCTACAATTCTTCAAGATAGATTAAATGGTTTAGCTACATTGGCTATCGAACATGAAATAATTAAACAAATTGATTTAAAGTAATTAGTCAAAAAGTTTTCAGAGTTAAAAGTCAGAAAAAAAAAACACTTCTACTTTTTTTGTTTATTTTGATATTTGATTTAATTTTTAATAAATATTTTACGTATACTGTTATGTTGAGTTTTCTTTGCAAGAACTATTCAAGCTTTATAGATATAGTAAAACATTTTTTATACGTTGTGGAGAGGGGCGGCAAAACTGCTAGAGCCGGCCTTGGTTTTAGTTTATGATGGAATCTAGTGAAAATTTTTAAACCTTTTAATTTTAAATTTTAAACATTGCAAACAGTTAATTTTTAAAAAATATTTGTATATTTAAAAAGGAATCAAAATCTTCAGAAATTATTATTTTACTGCATAATATGGGTGTAAATTCTTTTGGCTAAAAAAACAGTAAATAAATAAAAAAATTTAATTTGTTAGAAATACGGTCAAAACTTCCAATTTTTACTTAAGATTAGACTAAAAATGAAAATAGTGATAACTTTTTTTTGGCCTTTTTTCCCCCTTTTTAAAACATTTTTTTTAATGCTTAAAGTGCATGTAACACAAGAAGCAAAATCTAATTTCAAGTCAAGTTCTTGTATAAAATATGAAATTAAATCTTTTAAACAATAGCTGAAGTTTTAATAATGGATTTTGATGAAATATTATTATGGATAAATTATCCATAGAATATCAGAACTGTATGAATCCTAAAATAATTATATTAGCTTGCTAATTTTTTAAACCATTATTTAGCTATAAAAAAAAATGATTGCTGTAATTTATATTTGTACTATAATAGAATATTCTCATTTCCTAATGAAGATATTGTGCTGCAAGGTAGAATTCATTACAAACATTATTCTGGAGGATAAAAAAGTGGAAAGTATTCATTTTCATAGATTAAATCCTCTATCTTTACTTTTCAAAACTATTAACAAATAAATTTATTGATTATTGATAGAAATGAGTTTTATGGAAGCATTTGGTTTGTGTGCAAAAAAGTTCATATGAATTTGGATTCATTATAATATTTTATTAATTGTACTCTTTATTAGTGTAAAAATTTTACTCATTTTTAAGTGCTCATTTTCTTAAAAAAAGGTAGTTATTGGCTTATAAATTTCAAATAATGTGTGCTCAATATGGTTTTTATCAGGAACACTCAATGACTATCGAATTGTAGTACACTAAACTCTGCAAGTATATGAGCTTTTCAGAGAGCTTCGATTCTAAAAAGAGGGCTGTGATGTGGACACACCACATCCGCCTCTTATCTGGGACTGAATGACTTTGTGCCGTGAGCGTGGTTCAGTGGTAGGAGGTGTGGCTTCAGAGAGGGGAGCCAATGGGGTGCAGGTGAGGTTCCAGCAGTTGAATACAATTGGTTCGTGAGCTATTGGACTTTAAAAACTGTCTGAAACAGAAGGAAGAAATACTATTGAAATAATATCAAGTAAAAGTGGAAATTACATAATATGGCATTGGAGGAAAGTTAAAATTAAGAAGCAAGGGAAAAATTAAGAAATATATTGACATTAAGTTATAAAAATAGGGAAAAAATTAATCAATAAGCGCTTCAAAAATTAGAAACGCTTGTTCTTTGACGTCAGTTTTTGCTTTAAGAGCGGGGAGAATCTTTAGTAATTTTGGAAATTGTTTAGCGATATTTGCAAATATTTTAAAGAGATCCATGATGTTTTGAAATTCAGAAGTATTTTGAACGTTAGAATTAGAAGCAGAAGTTTGGGAGAAGCTTTGACTTTCCCTAGGGGTACCTTCGACCTGAGGAAGGGTGGATCATTATTATTTATCAGAGTTCCTGCAGTAACGTTGGCAAAGGACAAACCCTCGCGACAACTTTATTGCTAGTGAAATTATTTTTATTCCTGTTTAGGAAGGGGGAACCCTTCTTGAGTTTTGGAAATTTAGGGCATTTCGTGTAACAGGCAGAATGCCCGTACACGTGGCAATTGATACAGTATGGATTTTCCATTCTACTAGTGATTTCACAGTCTCTGGTAGTGTGTTCCAATCCACACTTTAGGCAATGCGGTTTCATGTGGCAGTTAGCTGCCGTGTGATAAAAGTTGTTGCATTTAAAACATTGGGTAACACCCCTGATGGAATATCCTTCAACTTTAACTTCTAAATGTCCAAGATGAGAAATATCAAAGACGGTGGCATTAAATGTATTTCTGGGTAAATTTACTAGGAAAAAAGGAAGGGCAAGTTTAGTACGTTTTGAAATTAATTGGCTACAACTAATAATAGAGTAGCCAAGCGCTTCTAAATCTATTTGAATTTCTTCTGGTAGGGTAACACGAGGGAGACCTTTAATTACAGCTTTAATTGGTTTATTTTCTTTGGGCTGTATGACATAAAATTCATAGTTATTATCCGCTTCCAAAAAGTGGGTTAGCTCTCTTATGAGCTTTTCAAAGAGAATTGGAACTCATAAAGGCCATCACTAATCCAAAAACACAAAATTTGCACACACAAAAAATCACTTAGTTATTGATTTCTTGGGATTAAACTTACTATTTATTTTTTTTTTTAATGTAATGAAATATTTTCATTGGGGATAAAGGAATTAATAAGTTCGGAACAAAACAATAATTTGATCTTGCAGGCAATACTTTTGTAATTCTCAAGATTTTTTTAATTTTACAATTTTAACTAAAATTAGGACAATTTGTTTGAAATTTAGGCTGATTAATTTTCTAATATCGTAATTCCTCCAATTGTGTGTGAAAACTTAAAATTAAAAAATTAAGTTAAAGAGAGAAAAGTTTAAGAATAACCATAAAAACAGATATTTTTTATTTAATTTTTTTATTTATTTATTTTTTTTTTTTTTTTTGAATGTTGAATATAAAAGTCTTCAAATATAAAACATTCTGGTACATTTACCTTGAAATTAAACCTTTTATATGTATGAACTTTTGTTCTGCTATACTATTATTAAGTATTATTTTGCAGCATATTATTATTGGATTATTCGTAAAGTAATTTCATTTTTTTTTGTGTGTGAAAATGAAAAACAATTTTCATATAGTATATAAATATTTTATTATATATTTTCCATTCTGGTCCAATACCTTATGCCATCTTTCTTGCAGTAGCATAATTCCACACTCATAAAATTTTTGTTCTTTGCTGGCAAAAAACTGATCCAGGCGATTTTTGACACCTCATTTAAAGTAAAGACTTTACCATCTGAAAAATTTTTTAGAGACCTGAACAAATAATAATCAGAAGGTGTCAGATCTGGAGAATATGGTGGATGTGGCAGTATATCCAATTCAATCTGTAAAAGCTTTTGGCAGGTTAACAAACTTATGAGGTCTCACATTTTCTTGGGGAACACTTCACCTTTTCTGTTAATCAATTTTGATCTCTCTCTCTCTTTTTTTTCTAAGTGAATCATTTAGCTTGTCCAACTGATAACAACACAATTCAAAATTAATGGTTGTGTTGTCCAGTGAAAGCTAAAAAAAAACACACACAATTCCTTCGAAATTTCACTTAACAAATAGCATCACCTTTTTTTGATGAATATTGACTTTCAAAATGCTTTGAGCCAGTTCATCTTTTTTACTCCATGATGTCTTGCCTTTGACATTGTTATGCACAACCCATTTCTCGTCCCCAGTGATGATGTGCTTCAAAAACGGATCATTATCTTGAGGTCTCAGAACCAAATCACAGATGTCAACTCAATGACAATAATTTATTTTCATGAGAACATGAGGAAAACCTGTATGTTGATCTTTGAGGTTAAATCTATGCCATTTCAAGTGGTCATGAACAGATGAAATTTAACCTCTCAGTGATCTCATGAGTTGTTATTCACCGGTTTTCGTCAATTAATGCCTTTATTGTGTCTTTATCAGCTTCAACTGGCCTTTCAAAACATAGTGCATCTTCAACATCAAAATTACCAGATCAAAATTTGCAAGGCAGTTTTGGCACTGGCGTACTATTAATTATTACTAATCTTCTCCATACACATCGAATAAGTTTTTTCTTGCCTGAATAGCATTTATACCTTTTCAATAACAAAAAATTAAAATATATCAAAAATTCTGTTTTTCAATATCCATATTTGAATGGATACCAACCAAAAACTACTGCGTAGAATCAATTGAACTTTTTCACAAGCAAGCCTTGCTATATTGGCTCTCAAAACATATAATGATTATGCGGTTGAAAAGTGAAGTTATAGGTGTGAAGGAATACAATTAAATCCTCTGTCAGGAAAAAACAAAATTACTTTTCGAACAACCCAATAAATTAATTACCATATTTATTATAGTCTAAAAAGGTTGACTCAGCCTTTCATCCCTTCAGTGGGTTGATAAAATGAGTACCAAGCTTGCTTGGAAACTGGAACATCTACTCGTACATCTCAATGCACAAGGTCACGTAAACTGAGATGAGGTAGTAACCTTTAACCTTCATTGGCTGCTGTGCCTTTGAGTTTTAGTTTATTTTAATCTAAAACACATTTTTTTTCTAATGTAAATGTTACTGAAAATTGGGTGTGGCTTAGAATCGAAGACTGAAAACTTCACAGGATGAGGGAAATTGAACAAGATATTCACATTTAGAGCAATTACAGGTTCATCTATGTTTATAAAGGTTTTTAATGCTGGGGAAAAAATTAACTATATTCACTTATTAACTCTGGTTTAATTTTTTTTCTTTAGTCTCGTAAATATCCGATATCGATAAACCATTTTTTATTTTTTAACAATGATTTGTTTAGGATTTGGGGTGCAATTGACGATGGCTGAGAATTAAATACGGCATGTAGATAATACAGGAAATATATTTTTAACTACAAAATTTTGATCATTCACTAACACTTAATATCTCATATTTTCATTAATTTAAGAGAATTTTTGTGACTTATTGTCATAATCCTTTAGATATTATTTTCATGAAATGTTTCTATATCATTTGGTTTTATATTTTCAGAATGCTACCCAGAACTAGATACATGCTGCAGGCAGTTATTGCTGAAGAAGTAGATTCTAGAAAAAAACTACAGAAGGCATGGAAAAAAGACCCTAAATGTAAGTTATGTAATTTTTGTAGATTTCCTATAAATATAGCTACTAAAAAAAATTGAATAATAATTATAATAAAAAATTAGCTCTAATTTGAAATATTTTATTTCATTTAACAAAGATTCGAATACCATTTAACTTGTTTAAAAAATTAGAGCTTTTTGTCTTAGTTTGTTAGCTGTTATTAGGCATGCAGATTTTAATTTTCTTAGAAGCTTTATGTTTTCAAGAATTCCTTTCTGTATGTAAGAAATGGCATTTAAAATTATATCAGATTAATTTAAAAATCTGTAAAAAAGGTTTTTATAAACTGTTTCTTGTTAACTAGAATTTTAAATCTGTATGCTAAAAATAAGAGTATGAAATATATGTAAATAATAAACATTTTCCTCATAGCATGTTAAATACATTCTTTGTTATCTGAATCCATGTAATACAAGTCACTTAGGTTATATAAATACTTGACTTTAAACACACCTTAATTTATGTTAATATATACCACACAGAGATAACTAATATGCACTTCCTTTAAATGAAATCAAGCTTAATTGTGCAAAGATTTGCTTAAGTAAACTTTTTTCTTCAAATTTAAGTGGAATGAAATAAATCATATGATATAAAAAAAAATTCAGACATGTTTAATGCACAACACAACTAGAAACAAATTGAGATGATCTCCTCTAAAATGGAATTTCCCCAAAATTTAAGAAATACGATGGCATGTAGTGTTACCTGCCAAAAGTTAAATTAGTTATAAGATCTTCTTTTAGCATGTTATACAAACACAATCAAAATTTTTCCACTGTATTATATGAATCTATCTTATATAAACATTTGTTATAAGGTTCTACTGTATATATTAAGTTACTTATAAAAAATCTGAAATTGCTTTCATTTGGCTATTGAGGTATTTAAATATATATATGTGATGTCTGTCATGTATTTAATTACAAGAATAAAGGGAAAATTATTGCTATTAGTTTTTAAAAGAACCTTGTTTTACTATATGAAGAATTGAAATTTGGATGAAAAGGTATAAATAACAATTGAAAAGTTTTCATATATTCTAGAATAATTCTGGAAGAATGTATTCTAATAACAGTGGAATTTAGTTTCTAATTCTAAATTTGCTTTCAATGCTTCTGATTAATTTTGAAAAGTTACAGAACAATTTGGGAAAATTTAAAAAATTCCAATTTATTTATTTATTTCCCCTTAAATCTGTTGTTGAAACAACAGTTGTGTTGTAAATTTTTAAAACAAAATAAATGTTGTGAATATAATCATTTTGCATAACTTAAGGTTTATTATTAATATGTAATTCTTTAACTTGGAATACTACATTAAATTTTTTTTTTATCAATTAAAACATACAAGCTTTAATAAAACAGTGGACATATTTCACATACTGCACATGTTCATTAATTTTTCGGGCTCTTTTTTTACATCTGGAAATCCATATTGATTCCTTAATGAATATGTTTTGCAATAATGTAAATGTATTCAGAAAATTTTTTAAGGATTTTGAAATTTTGCTGTTGATTTGAATGATTTGTTGTTTAATTATTCAGTTAACTTTTTGAACTTAAAATAAATCTATAGCTTCAAATTTGCAAAATATTGAAAAGAATATAGAATATTGATTGAAAGAGAAATTTTTCAATGTAATTTGGATATTGTTTACAAGAATAGGGGTTAGTGTAAATGGAGAAGAGAAAAGTACCATTTAAAAGAAGTATTTTGGAAAAAGAAACAAAAAGATTGAGGATCTTATAGAAGCTTAGTTTTATTAAAGGGAAAAAGTTAAAAATGTTTAAAGAAAGTTACTGATAGCAGTGCAATGCAAAGGTTTGTAGTTTAGAGAGACATATATACACATCACGGGCAGTTAACGCACCGGCTGAGCCAAACATATACATACACTCGTGGCAAGTAAGAAGTTAATGTAGATAAACTGTAAAACCATTTCTCTAAGGGAAATTTTTAGTGATAATAAAAATTGAACATTTTCCCAATATTTAATAATATAGGAAAATTTATTTTATGAAAGCTCTTTATATGGAGACTTGATTATATTTTTTGTGTACCAGCGTTTTAATTGGGTATTAATAAAGAGTATATATATGGTTGCAATTCAAAGAATTTACTGAAGAAATTACTGCGCCTATTTCTTTATTAGTTAAGTGTTTTAAAAATTTGATGCTTATTTTATTATTTGTTAACTATATTAGCAGTGTGTGTGGAAGTCAAATTTTTGAACTGTAATTTTTTCTTCCATAGATCTGTTGAGAGAATTCTGGGAATGGTTACCATCTGATAAGCATTTGGAAGTTGAACTGACATGGCCTCCTAAATGTTAATTTATTTTTAAATACATATTTTTAATAAACCATGTACACAAGTTTTGTACAAAAAAATTGAACTTGTTATTGATCTTAAATTAGTTATTTAGTGTTGTAAAAAGCATTCGTGTGTGTTTTAATATTGATAATCAAATTATCAATTAAATCTTTTTTCTTACCCAGAAAAAAAAATTATGTGTAGATTTGATTATATATATTTATATACAAATCTAAAGTGTAGTAAAATTTGCACATTTTTTAAAACAATTTTTTTTTAGCTTTTAAATTTTATTGAACATTAAAAACATTTCATACTAAGTAACTTTTTTTTTCTTACTGTTTTAAAAGGGAGAACAAAGCATAAACATAATTGAACTATAAATCATGAAAAACAAATAATAATTTTTGATCAAATGAGAAGTATGATAATTTTTCTTTCCTATGTAAATAGCACGTTACTAAAAAGTCGAATGATTGAAGGTACAATTCCATCAAGATCACAAAAATATTGTTTGATGTGCTTGTTGAATGTGTCATCAATTGCTGGTATATATCTTAGTACAGAAAGAAGAAAAAATCTGTATACCTTAAAATCCGGCATATAATGCATACCAGCGTATAATGTGCACCTATACTTTCAAGCTGCATTTTTTAGTTTTAAGGTATATTTGCCATATAACACGCACCTCCTTTTTTACATAGTAACCTGAAATATACATATGCAATGCTCTTATGTTTTGAAGTCATCTGTTTGAAGTATGATTCCAGGCTTTTAAAAAAAATATACTTTTAGAAATAAAATTCTTTAAGATCATAATCTATGTCATTTTTCTTTTAAATAAACAGTATTTCGATATATGTAGAAGCTTAGTTTTTTTAATGTTAATTCCTTTCTTTCAAAGAGGTATCATTTTTATATCCGGAGTATAATGCACACATGTAATTTTCGATATTTTTATGTTAAAAGTGCTTGCTATACGCTGGATTTTATGGTAATATATATTATTCATCTGTTAACAGTATTGAGAGTATGTATTAAATATTTGTAACAGAACCCAGAGGCCTAATGTACACCCTCATATCACAGAGGAGGGCCTGGATTCTTGGGGACCCAAAGCCTGACTGATGCCAAATACATATTTAACCAATTTATAAAACATTAAAGGCCCAAAATATGACTTTGCAAGGGGGTATAGGCCTTAAAATCATCCATTACACAACCCATTCTATGTTTGAAAATATTAACATTAATTCATTAAACAAAGAATAGAACACAGTTAAAAAAGATTATTACATAGAATTTGTGAAAGAGTTTTAATGGCCATATCCTTCAAAAAATGATGTTCTTTTTAAATCTCAGAACTGCGATTAGTCATATTAATTATGAGTGGTATGTTTTGTACCTGATGAACTAGAAGAAAGAAATATATCATTAGAAATTTAGATATATTTCTTGTCTAATACTATTCTACTTCATTCCTTAAAGAAAATTAAAAGAATCATATTGTGCATTGTGACGGGCTCACACACGCGTCTTTTCATTAACATAACCTCTGGGTTCTTTGGTGGCCAAGATTAATGACAACTCTTTTCCAACCAAACCCCAAGAAGCGAAATGTGAACAAGAAATGCAAATAAGATAGCTTTTAAAAGAACAGAAGTTTCAGTAAGCGAAATGGCAATTTGGGGAATGTTATGTTTGGAAGAGATACAAGCGTGAATTGACAGCCTATTGTAAAGTTACCTGGAAACCCAGTCATTACTACAAGGTGCTGTAACGTCGTCAGTAGTTAGAAATCAAGAAAATTTGTCACAGCCATATTTTAATATTTAAACAGTATTTAATAACTTCATATGTTATTAAAATGTTCATTAAATAGGCCAAGGCCGGGTGGACAGTCTTTTTCACTCGAGGTCAATCCTTATTCCGCAAGGCACTCGACTCGACAATCCCTTGCTTTTCCGGGCTCCTCTCTAGTTTTCTCCATGGTTCTCGGTTTCCATTCAGGGCTCCGTCCGTCTCACTCCAGGGCTCTATATCCAAGCTTCTTCTCTCTCCGTTCCTTTCAAGTTTTCCTTCTCCGTCCGTTTTTTTCCTTCTCAAAATTCACCCCTTTTAAACACCAGGGGCGGGTCCACCACACGCCCCTCGTTTTCCTCATTGGCAGGTCAAAAAAGAAAAAGGTCTGCCCTCGTCTTCCTCATTGGCAGGTCAAAGAAAAAGGTCTGCCCTCGTCCCCGGGCCACTTTCGTCTCCCATTTGCGCGGCCAACACAAACACATTCCTCGTCCGTCTGGAATCCAAGGGCGCCATAACTCTCATCCATTCATCTCACACCTGGGCCTCACAGCCCCACTCTCAATGCATCGACTTGCATACAGGCCTCGCCTATTCAAGACTTTCATAAAGGAATGCCTATTGACACCGGCATTCTTTAGCCATTGTAAATTCCAGACCAGATGTCTGCGCTTGTCCGAAGCCAGACAACAAACAATGACCCCATGGCCACCTGCACTTGTCATCCAACATCTGTTTGGGGATGAATGGATAGGGTGACTTTTTTTTTTTCAGATGAATTGACAGGATGGGGTTCACCCCAATCGAAGACGTCACAGTGCATACCATTGAACGCGAGCCCAGACGTTTCCTCATAAAGATCGAAGCAAAGTTTGGATTAAGGTAGGACTGATTATTTGATACTAGGACTTGTAATATTATTAGGAGTGAAAGTAGGCGGATAGAATAACTATAACTTAGAGAAAGTGGTCTAAATTACGTGATTCGGTTTAACTATCACTGTGTGTTGTTCATTTTAGGTTCTCACTTATTTAAATTTATCTAAATTGTTAGACATTTAAGTTCTATTCTTAATAAAGTCGTTAAGAATTTAAAATGTCCATTCCTTTTGCAAATCCTACACCTCTAGCTCACAATGACAATCAAAGATACGGTCACCATAAGGGGGTGGTATCACAGTGGTGCCCACCGAAATTTAATTTATATGACCCCTGGGTAGGATGCTCGAGCGGGTTTGTTATTTTACCAGAAGTGTGCTTTTCCGGGTCGGAAAATGTGACCGACTTTTTGGAAGTCATAGACAATCAAATAAAATTACTAGAAATACCTAGCGATTTTCATGTGCTTATTTGAAAGGTCATCTCCGGGGAAGGGCCTGAGATTGGTATCAGATATTCGGATCAGTGTTAGTGCAGGATACCGCCACAGATTTCGCGCAGCTAAAAGCAGAATTATCAAAAGCATTCCCCGCCATAAGGAATAAGAAAGATTTGGAGACCAGGTTTTACGCGTCTCAACAGGGAAGGAACCAGGAGCCAACGGATTTTGTTTACGATTTATTAAAGTTGCATCAAAAACAAGAACTGGGGATGTCGCAGGCGGACATGGTGGATCACATTTTAGTTAGACTCGAACCACAAGTTCAGGACTATATGGAGGTTCGAAATCCACAAAACACGGTACAACTTTTGGAGATCTTAGCTAAATTTGAAGAGAGGTATTCTTGCAAAGCAACGCGGGGTTCGCAGAATGGTGATAATGTGGAAAGACGAGGTTGGAATGAGCATAGAATGTCTAATATTGGTGATAATCGCAGAAATTGGAGAAATTCAGAAGCTGGGCATGGACCAAATAATGGCAGAAATGGTTATAGGGGTAACTACGTGAATGGCCGTCAAGGAAAACAGTGGTTCGAAAGCAGGAATAAATTTCAGAACGATAACCGCAGATTCAACGATAGGGGATACCAATTTAGAAACGGAGATCAAAATGATGATTTTAAACGAGGGGACCGCACAGAAATAGGGGTTCGAGTGAGAATTTCAGTCGAGGTGATAGGATACAAAGGGAACGATTGAATGTTTTGAAAGTTAATGATGTTCAAAGTAATCAAAAGAACTCGGCAATGGATATACCGATTAAACTTTCTGCGATATGTATGTCTCCAGTGGAATTTCCATATGTTCCTATTTTATTAAATGAAACATTTACGAAAGCGTTATGGGACACTGGAGCGGAGAAGTCATTTATATCTGAGGAAATATATAGAAAATATTTTTTTTTACAAGCAAGTAAAAAAATCGTGTGATCACGGCACAGGGAGCGAAATGTCAAAATATAGGAATTATAGAATTGAATATTCGAATTAGGAAGTTTGAAAAGCCTTAGTTGTTTCATGTGTTGACAGAGATTTGGAATACAAACGTATTCTTGGGGTAGATTTCATGAATGGATCAAAGATTGTTTTAGACTTTGATCGAAAATCGTTAAAGATTCCCGATTCGCAAATAGATAAGGTGGTTAAAACAACTGTGAGGAAGAAAATGTAGAAATAGATCTGTCTAAGACAAAGTTGGAGGATAAGCAAAAACAGGAGTTACAAAATTTGTTTAGTAGTTTTAAGGGATTGTTCTCAGGTAAACCAGGTCTTATTCATGTTTTATACCATGAAATTGATACGGGAGATAGTCCACCGGTTGTTTCCAGGCCGTACAGGTATGATCGGCAAAAGCAACCGATAATCGATTATCATATTGCGAAAATGTTGGAATAAGGAACCAAAGTTCCAATTCAATCCCCGTACGCGTCACCTGTTGTGTTATGTAAAAAAAAATAATGGGTTACCACCGGATAATCCGGAAGCATATAGATTTGCGGTTGACTATAGGAAACAATTCAATCACGAGGTATCCACGCTATACCTTACCGTTAATAGATAATTTAATAACGAATATCCCCTATACCAGTGCTCCGCAACCTTCTTATCGCTGCGGACTGGTCAACGTTTGATAATTTTACCGCGGCCCGCTGGGAGGGGGACATTGATTGTTTATATTTTAGATTATTTTGATTTATAGCAAAATGTATTTAATACATAAAGAATTTAATTCTATTTAATTATGCCTTCAAAATAAAACAGTTACACCAAAAAATAAAGTGATTTAACATTTTAACTTACTAGAACGTTAAATCAATGAGAATCCTGAGCTTGTTTCTTTGCAATGAGACGGTTCCATCTGGGGGTAATCGGAGACAATGACACCCGAAGTGTGTTGCTCATGACCAGTTTATTCCGTTGCTTTGTTTTGGTTGCTGTTATGCAGAAAACCCCGCTTCACACAGATAGGTCTTTTTTGTGGAAACGAAATTCACACGTGCATTCGGCAGCTGTGTATTTGAGGGTTAAGGCGTGGCCGCCCCCGCAACCCCTCTTTGACCCCCGAGGAATCTGATTCCACCGACCGGAGGATAAAACAAGAGGGCCGGATCCCCGAGAAAGGCGGTGGCGGCCCCCCCCCCTCGAATGGGGGGGAGAGAAGGGAAGGCTTTGACCCAGGGGCAGCCAGCGAGAGAAAGTAGAGATGCTCTGCTAACTGAAAGAGAAAATAGTTGCTGTGTTTTTCTTTTCTTTTTTTCTTGCTTTTTAAAACATTAAAAGATTTATGTCATTACCTTCGGGGGCCCCTTTTTTTAAAAAAAAATTTAATGGAACACATATTTTTAATTTGGTGTATAGAACTAGGAATTTAAATTCAGTTGGAAAATGAAACGGATGGCCCGGTACCATTTGATCCGCGGACCGGGGGTTGCGGAGCACTGCCCTATACGACAATAATGTCCTCTCTTGATCTAAGAAGTGGGTACTTTCAAATGGCAGTAAACCCCAGTGATATTGTTAAGACCGCGTCCGTAGTAAAAAGTGGCACCTACGTATTTCGGCATATGCCATTTGGCTTATCAGGGGCCGGCTCCCAATTTTCAGAAAGCGATAGAAACTATATTGAAACCGGTGATAGGGAGGTTTGTGAATGTATATATGGATGACGTAATTATCTCGCCTCCCATCATTCACTCAACATGTTGAGCATTTATGGAGGTTTTTACGTTATTGCAAGATGTAGGATTGACATTGAACAAAGAGAAATGTAGATTTGGTTGTGATGAATTGAAGTATTTAGGATTGATTATTAGTAAGGAGGGAATCAAAACGGGTGAGACAAAGGTTCGAGCCATACTTGAGATGAAACCACCGCGTAATTCCAAGGAGGTATCCAAGTTAATGTCTTGTCCAGGAAACAGTCCTAATCTCAATCCTACCGAAAACTTGTGGCACTGTTTGAAAACTCATGTCCGAATGAGGTACCCATGAAATAAAAAGGAACAAAATGAGGACATAATTGCTTACTGGCATCATGTAATAACGAAGGAAGAGCTTACAACTATTTTCCGCTCAATAAAAAATCGATGCAAAGCTATAATAAAAAATAAAGGCTATCCCACTAAGCACTGATAACTCGCTGCTATTATCAACATCTAATATATATAAATAGTTATTGCAGCATAATTTTTACATTGTAAATACAGTCGAACCTCTATATAGTGAACTTTTTCCTGGAACCTTGAACATTTCACGATTTTCTTTGTAAAATAACCTCTCTACAGCGGAGTGCATTTTCTGTATAACGAACTTTTTCTTTTGTGATTCAATTTTTGTTCTTTCTATTTATTAAAAGTATTTCTGAAAAAATTTCAAGTTGTCCTATCTTTAATACTTTTTATGGTGGTCATAAATCTTTAACTGGTTTTATTAGATCCTAACTCGTGGAGAGCAATAGTTCTGGACGTTTCATCCAATAAGTGCAACCTTTAACCCCCATTGACCAGTTCAGTAGAAACATCTTGAATATCCTTTTTCACCATCAGTGGAGTTGTCTCGTATCCCCGTGTTCTGATTATAAAATAATGCATGTTTAATATTACTTGTATGCCTTAAATTATAAAATGTCCTTAAAATTCATTAATTTTAGTATCAAATTACTTTCTTAATATTGAAGATACAGTGAATTCTTCAACATGTAACAAATGGTTTTATTTATCATTTATTTATTGTAATAATTACTAGATGGCGCCACCAGACAGAGTACTTGGAGGTTTTCCCCCTGGTGGGAAAACTGGTAGTTGAATGATTAAGACGGTGGATTTGCTGGTGTACGCATCGCGTGGGACTTCTACTTCTCACCACGTGGGTACTTCCCCCACGTGTTCCTGTAATGTTATATATTTATTCTAGAACTGCATAAATGTACCTATGTACAGTAAATAAACTGTATTTAGCCCTGAGGTGAATAAATTTCATCTAATGATCTATCCATTCATCCCAGCGTGCTAAAACTGGCGCCCAACGTGGGGCTTAAGCCTTACGACCCCGTAGAAGCAGAAAACCGCCGCTGTGAGCGAAATGCCGCCGGAAGATGAAAATTAAACCGGCTCTGTAAACCATACCGTCCCGGAAGAAATTATTCGCCGCAATCCTTCTAAACTCACAGATGACAGGAATACTTTTTCATTTTGAAATCACCCGTCTACGGTCCTGCCGAAAATCGCTGGAAATTGAAAGAGACAAAATGAATCATCCTGACTTCAATTGTCTGTAGAGGAAAAGAAGAAAACCTATTTCCTGTTGAAAGTTTTCAAAATTCGCGGTAGCAATCCTGCTACAGTGTGTTAGTGTTAGTGATCAGTTCAAAATTCGCGGTAGCAATCCTGCTACAGTGCGTTAGTGCTAGTGATTATTCTTCAAAGTTCGCGGTAGCAATCCTGCAATAGTGTTTTGTGCATTTTTTCATATACGTGGTTACAACCTGCTACAGTATTGTGTGTTTGTGTTTTGAAAAAGAAAACAAGTGATAGCAATCCTGCTACAGTGTGGTGAGTTTTTTTTTTTCAAAAGAAAAAAGAGAAGTGATAGCAATCCTGCTACAGCGTGGCGAGTGTTCTTTTTTCAAAAAGAAAAAGTGATAGCAACCCTGCTATAGTGTTATTGACTGTGTCAGAACACCTGATATATTATAGAAGAATTTCATATTGAATTTTTGTAGCATTACACAATTTTGTGTGTGTGAATGATCTTATTTTATTATTTTATTTCATTGATTTTTTGGTATTCTTATGCAATGTGAGAGAGAGAGATAATTCTTAATTTTGCTTTATATTAATTTATTTCTTGAGATAACATTTCCTGTTAAATATTTTGAATTGCCCATTGATAATTATTATTTTGCTTGATATTTTACTGATTTCATATTGAATTTAGGTAGCATTCATTACATGCCTGATTATTTTAGTTTTGTTTAGTATTTTCATTGCATTGAATTTTGTATCATTACAACTGATGATTCCTAAATTTTCTTTATACTATTTTATTATTTGAATTAATGTGTTCCTTGTTGGTATTTTGAATATGTTATTAATTTATTTACCCATTTTAATTGTTTTTTGAGGTGCATAATATATTATAAGATTTAAAGGCTAGCTATATTTTAAAGTGTATTCCCATATTTTTAAGAGCTTTGGTGGACAATCAGGCCCTGACCTTAGTTATTTATTTTATTTATTTGCAACTTTTAAACTTTTTCAACCATGTCACTTCTGGGAAAGGGGAAAAAAGCTGATCTCATTAAGCTTGCTATTGAGTTAGGTGAATTTGAGTCTGATGGGGAAGAGCTAAAAATAATTGAATTAAGGGCTAAAATTTTATCAAATGATGCTTATAAGGAAGACCCCTAATTTGTGAAATGTATCTTTGAGGGAACCGAAATGCTGACCAACGTTTTCCTTGAGCGGACATGTCGCTTTTCTTCGACCAACTGACCACGTGTATGGAAATTTTTGTGTGTCGCCCCAACAGTTAACGTGAAAGTGCTTGAAATCATCGGTTTCAGTATCGTCCTGATACTAACGTTAAAGTGCTCTTCTTTTAGTTGGTAAATTATCGGTTTTAGTATCATCCGGATACTATGATGAAAATGCATTTACTTATTCATTGCAATGAAAAATGCCGTTTTGTGAAATATGTAACATGTCTTTCTCTCAAAAAGGAAATTTGAAAACGCATTTACTTATTCATTTCAGTGAAAAGCGTCATGTTTGTGAAATATGCAACAAGGCTTTCTCTCGAAGAGATTATTTGAAATCACATTCACTTATTCATCCCAGCGTGATAAAACTGGGGTCAACAGACCACAGGTGAGACCCTCATAACCCAGGTGATGGTAGATATTGAGGGGAGATCAGTCTTGAACAAATTCATAATTCTCCCAAAGGCAAAGGGAAATAGAACTCTTCTAGGAACAGATTTCCTTGGTTCTGCTGGTTTGGTTCTAGATGTGAAGAATACTTGTTGGTACTTCTGGGACAATCCTACCCACAAGTATCCATTTGGTGAAGAATTGGACACCCCGTCCATAGCTGAGAAGATGTCCAGCAACACCTACCAATTAAGAGAAGGGGAAAATGAAAGTTTAACCTTTGTCCAGAAGCAGAAACTTACCCTCCTGTTGGAATCCTTCCAAAATGTCTTCGAACCCGGGGAGAAGCAACAACTATCTTAGAGCACCACACCTCTGCTTTAACTCCTTGTAATAATGACAGAGTAAAACCCCTTATTCCTCTTCGTAAACGTGGCCGTCCACCAAAGGTCCCACAGACTCCTGGTTCCTCGTCGGGACGCCGTCGGAACCAGAGGGGAGGATGTAACAAATGGTTTTATTTATCATTTATTTATTGTAAACATTACTAGATGGCGCCACCAGACAGAGTACTTGGAGGTTTTCCCCCTGGTGGGAAAACCGGTAGTTGAATGATTAAGACGGTGAGTTTGCTGGTGTACGCATCGCGCGGGACTTCTACTTCCCACCACGTGGGTACTTCCCCCACGTGTTCCTGTAATGTTATATATTTATTCTAGAACTGCATAAATGTACCTATGTACAGTAAATAAACTGTATTTAGCCCTGAGGTGAATAAATTTCATCTAATGATCTATCCATTCATCCCAGCGTGCTAAAAACATTCTTTTTTTTGTTTTCCTTGCAGTTTTTCTTTCTTTTTTGATGGGTATGATATATAAAACTAAACATATTGTTACGTAGCTCCGAGAGTTCGTGAATTTTATGCAAAACAATCACAAAGAAAATAAACAGTTCTTTAAGAGCGATGCGAATTTATTATCAAAAATCCAATCCTCTAAATACAGGATTCAGCAGCAATATTCACAGAGTAAATATCCGAAGGTCTTCACACCTTCAACTGCAATCAACCACAATAATAACCAGTGTTTAAAAAAAATACACGTAAGTAAAGATTATTCCCAAGCACAGCCGAGCTAATCGCTAGTCAAAACAATCCTTACTACTCGCTGGTTTAATCCAGACTCACCGCCGTACCGGCGAGCATCTTTTTATAGGCGTGACAGAAACTTCCAGAAATATAACAGCTCGTGTCATTGAACGTGACACTAGTGGAGAGATCTACTACTTTCTAGAAGATTCCAGAGGGTTCCGAACTCGCCAACATGGTCGCCAATGACGCCAAACTGGACGTCAAAAATGATGCCAACTTGGTTCTATCGCCAATATTTCACCAAGTTCTCATTCAATCGCCATTATAACGTAAGGGGCGGCATTGCTTGTGAATCGTACAATTTTAACATGAAATAAACATGACATAGAGTAATATAAATACATTAAACATCCAAATACAAATTACATACACTATTTACACAAAATTCGTAACAATATATTAATTTCTAAGAAGGTGTGAATAATTACTTTTTTTTATATATATTTAGTGTTTATGAATTTAAAATTTGTTTTATGTGGTTTATAAAATATATTAAAAGATGAACCTCTATATAACAAATTTTCCATATAACGAACTTTTTTCCGGGATTTAGCGACTTCGTTATATAGAGGTCCGACTGTATATATTTTGGATCTCATAAGGAATGAAGAATGGTGAAGCTGTGAGCGACTTACACTTGAAGTTTTTCCTTCACCGACTTGCCTACCTAAGGGTGGGGGAGGGATGAAAGCAAAACCAAAGACTTCCATAATAACAATCATTTATTTATTCCAACACACTAACCAACAACAACTTAATCTCAAAGTGAATGTCAAAGGAGTAGCCGAGAGAAAATAATGACTATTATGCAAACGTGTGCTAGTAACTTATTCAACTTAATCTAACGTGGATTCCTAACCTTAAATCTACTAATTCAATACAGTGGCCAAACACCACTCTCAATCTTTACATACGAAAGTAAAGCTTCTTCAATCTTACCTGCGTAGCGAATGTAGCAGCTTCTACCTCCTTCTCTGTAATTACAAAATTCTGACTTTATATAGTCGAACGAATCTGCATATCACGGTTTCTTCTTGGATGGCTGTAAATTAAACACGAATGCTAGCCCAAAGATTCCCCAAGAGGATTAGTGATAGGACGCTTAAAGATCCGTCACACAAAGTATAAATAATATGCGATCATGTGTGTGATTGATTATTAATTTTAAAGATATAATAGGATTAGTGATCGTGTATCTGGTAGTTTTGAACCACAAGCAAGTGATAAAAGACAGCACCTGAACTGGCACTCCACACTTTCACATTATTACAACACATTCACATTATTTGGCGCCTCAAAAAGTGTAACACATATCAGATCCTCTACATAGCGGGTCTTTAAGGTATCCGACTACGTTCGGAACCGTGATTTTGCAAAAGCGTATAAATAGATAATATTTATGATATTTAGTGTCACTTAGAATAGAAAATGTATAAAATTGTTTTAAGAATAGTATTACAATAAAAAATTATTTAAGTACAATATTTTGACAAAAAGTAAACATAAAATGACCCCTTTTCAAAATATTCTCCTTTTGTGAAAAATGCTTCTATTATATATAATAATATTTTGCCTGTCAGACCTCTGTACAGATGCTTAACTAGAATTTTTGAAATATATAACTTAGAAGTGGGTTTATCCATGTTTTACGTCAACAGAGGAAAGAAATTTTAAGAAAAAATCGCCGATAATTATTTCAATGGGTTGTAACTCTAAAAATAATGTGAATGATTCAAAAATCATAGTTGAGCCTCTGTACAGAGGTCTGAGCTATATACAGGCAAAATATTATTATAATAGAAGCATTTTTCACAAAAGGAGAACATTTTGAAAAAAGGTCATTTTAAGTTAATTTTTTGCCGAAATATTGTATTTAAATATATTTTTTTTTGTCAAAATGTGTCTTTAAAACAATTTAATACATGTATTCTAATCTAAGTGACACTAAATATCATAAAAGTTATCCATTTATGCGCTTTTTTAAAATCACAGTTCCGAACGTAGTCGGATACCTTAAGACCGTTGGACACTAACCCACACAACTCGACAGTTACAGCATAAGCAAGTTCGCGCACGCGCGAACTTGACAACTAGACGACCACAGTCACAGTCTGCTATCTTGGAATATAAATCAGAGTGTATATTCATCATTCATGAAAGTGGCATAACGTACACCCCTGCATCGTGGAGGGGAGGAGCAAAGCCTGATTGACGCCAAATGCATATTTAACCAATTTTTGAAATATTAAAGGCAAGACCTGACTTAGCAGGGGCCCCTAATACTCTCTGTTACACCGATGATTCATGAAGTAATATATCTGAAGCTGTAAATACAGGGTTGCTTACAATTCTTATTACCAGCAGCAGGGGCGGCTGTAGGGCTGAACAAACCGGGGTATATAAATCGAATTTAAAAAAAATTTTTTTGTTGTTACATAAAATTTGATATATTTTATGAAATATTATTGAGTGGGAATTTGGATTTCACTTAACGTATCTTATATAAATTTCTTCATTTTGTACTCTGTATTTTTCATATCACTTTCTTTTTGTGTTGAAATTTAAAGGGTTCGAAGCGAGAGAATATGCTAAATCATGAAATTTGATATGTTTACAAATCTAACTTTCTCCCCATCCATGAGTGGGGTCTCAATGGACATTCCTTTCACCATACAATATCTGGTGTTCTGTGGCGTAACGGAGAATATTAGGGCTCTCCTGCAAAGTCAAGTTTTGGGCCCCAAGCTGGATCTTACAAAGCATTGTAACTTAGTATCAATCAGGCTTTGCCCCAGTGGCGTAACGTACACCCCCGCATAGCAGAGAGGCCCAAAGCTTGCCTGCCGACAAGTACCTACCCTTTGTAAAATCCAATTTGGAGGCCCAAATGTTCTCCGTTACGCCACTGCTTTGCCCCCACCCCTGCAATATGGGGGTATACATTACGCCGGTGTCGGCTATCCAAAAGGGGGCCGTGGTAGAGTTTCTCGTTGATTGAGAACCACACAGATGTTTTATTTCAGTCTTGGGTGTAGTTACTATAAGTTATAAAATAAATGCTAGTGATCCCCACCATCAGTGAACTCTTTTTGGAAGAAATTTGCTTGCTGAAATGGACGATTCTTTCTCTTACATTTTACCTGTTTGAAATAATAACATGTAATTATGTCCTTAATTTAGAACTATTTTGTAAGACTTAAAATAATATATATATATTATTAAGATGTCTTTTTCGTTCGCAAGAATTATTTTATAGGTGTGTATCTTTGTGAAAAATATATCTTTTTTAATTTTAATTTTTTGATTTAGAGAAGGGGCGGCATTTTCCATTTTTGTCCGGGGCGGCAAAGCTGCTAGAGTCGACTCTGCCAGCAATAACAACAGTTTCATTAGGTTTGTTTTTATTCCCCTTCCACCTAATTTCCTTTTTCTTGTGGTAAAATAATGTTTTCTATAAAATAAGACGAATGCATATTTAGACATTTTTTTATTTTCCCTTATAGCTCTTATTGAACTATTTATAAACAGATATATACGTTGCGCAATCTGCAGGTGTTATGGTAAGTCTTACAAAAATAGTTTCAAAATATTCTGGAATTAAAAATATGTGTATTTCTTATAATTTTAAAAATTTCTTAACTTTTTTTCGGTACTTACATTCCATCTCATCAATGTCAACGTTCAAGATAACTCGCCAAGTTGGGGGGTAACCCTGATTTTGCATACGTCGATGCCCTGAATTGGCAACCATGTGTTTTGGTTCATATAACGTCGCCAATACGCGGTTGCGATATAATACGTGTCTTTTTTTCTTCTCAATTTTACACTAACATTGATTTATAAGCATACACAATTTACACGTACACCAAAGCTTTCAAGTCGAAATAATGCCATTTAACTGTGATGATATGAACTCAAGTTTCAATTTATAGTACTTTAATATTATATATTAATGTACACTATCAGGGCCGTTTTCAACCTCTCGCCACCCTAGAAAGACACTTGAGACACTTGAAAATTGTTTGTCCCCTCCTTATCTCCAGAGCACCCTTGCCCCCTCCTTCAGTTCTTACCTGGCCAGTTTTACTTCGGGTAGGAATTTTCTCTTAACACACTCTTACTATTTCCCCTTTCTTTGTCCTTTCGAGAATCTTTCCATAATCTAACACTTATGGACCTGCCGTCTCCCGGTTGATTGGTTGATTGATTGAATATTAACGTCGCACTGTTCAGCTACACGAGGGCTTTTGGCGATGGACCACGTAATTTTGAACCATGGTCAAGTGACGTGGACGACACCTGAGCTGGCACCCCCCTCTCCTAACTACCACACACCAACGGGAGGACGTTTCAGCTCTCGACAGATTTAACGTGCATCGCTGCCCTACACGGCGGGTCTTTAGTGGTACTGGGCTCGAACTCGTGACCACGATCCGATACCTATACCACTCGGCTACCGCGGCCACCTGCCGTGTCCCGGACTAGCAGCCTTAAGAAAAGGATAGTGGCATGGTTTGGCAACCCTTGTCCAATTCTTTCCTTACGCCACCATGGACCATCCTCCCAATCTTTCGTAAATTAGTATAGTAAATGAAATCGTTTGCAATTACATTTTGTTGTTTGTTGCTGTTACTAATGCCACCTGATCAGCAAAGGCCAGATCAAGCCGACGAAATTCATCGTGGCGAAGGCCTAAGTGACGCCTGTCGTTAGCCGTAGCTTTGAGCGCCATATAGGTGGCAGAATGATTTGGCTCGTTTTCACCCCAATTTTGAGGGAGAGCACCTTGGGAGTGGTCAAGGGCCTTCCACCAACCTCGTGAGATAACTTACTGCTCGACGGCTATTTAAAGTACCCCATGCCGCGAAGGCACTACACATTTCCAAACATCCATGCCTTCTCCGGGATTCGAACCCAGGCCCAACGGCACAGCAGTCACTACAACTATAACCACTATACCGGATGGGCGACTCAATTACATTATAGTATTCATAATTGTATGAACTGTTTTCAACTTGGTTAATTATCATCTTTTTCTTCGCTTATCGCTTTACTATCTTTGACTTTTAGACATCCTTATTCTTAGTTAAGTCACTTTCATTGTACGTGTACAACAGCTGGTACTTCTAGCTTTGATCATTGCAAAATCAGACTTCATTGTAATCAATTTCCATTGTAATATCGTGTTTTGAGTGCATAACATCAAACTTATAACCTTTTCTTTTTCCATAGTAAATCTTATTTCAGTCTTTATTTACTCTCTAAAAGACAGAAATGATTCTCTTGCGATTTGCTAGGCGGTGGTACATCAGCTATAATTTTAATTTTTTTCTTTTTCCACCTTCTAATTTTTTTTTGCGCCCTCGGCCCGTGCCTAAGCGGAAAAGTGGCTTGGTGTACTACATATTTCCAAATATCGCCCGATCCGTGTAAGTGGAGAGCGTTTATAATTCAAAGATTTACCCAAAATTCGGAAACTGTGTTAAGTCGTATTGAAAAAATTCTCCTGTAATTCAAACATGTCGCCATGAGGTTGAAAATATTACCGAGCGGATAAAACAAGTGAACATTTTCCAATCAAACAGGTGTTATGTAAAATTCTTATGGCGTTAATTTTATATTTGATAACCCCATCAGAAGATAATACATTTTTAAAAATATATGGTAGAGTGGACATGAACATGTAGATGGCTTTAACAAGGAAATCAAATCAAATCTTGTACAATATCTTAGCTAGTGGTCATACTTACTGTTTTATTTATTTATTTATTTGCTTGGAAAAGAAGCAGGTAGAGAAATTCGCATGAATAAGTTCTTCGTAAACAACAAAGAAACCGAATGACGTCCGATCAATACTTCCGGTGTAATGCTAATCTAAGGGAAAACATCGAAATTCAATTGAGTTTTTCAAACTTCTAATGAAAGTTTTTGAAACTTTATGGACAGAAGATGATCTATAGATTTAAGATTCAGAATTTTTTTTATATTATTTATTTTAGTATTTCTTCTAAAATACCTAGTTAATTTTTTAGCTGAAAGCAATGGGGATTTTCCTAGAACCAAAAAAAGAAAAAGGTACTGATGAGTGCATCGTCCCCATACTATACGTACATACTATACGTAATCGTTGACCTACAGTGGACCACAAAACTGTTCTTACACTTGCAATTTCCTATAAAATTGAATGTTTTCTACTAATAAAAATTATTTCGGAATTGAAATTTTTTTATGATATCCGCAACTTATTCTTAATGAAATGACGTAATTATTTATTTAAAAATAGTATAATTATTATTTTTAAAAATTATTAATTAAAAACCTACTAAAAAATTACGCCACAAAAGTCTTCGTACACTTTACAAAAATCTCAAGATTAGCCTTAAATATCGCATTTCTTTCTTAATTTAGTACTTAATAGGATATCTTTTAGTGTCCACAACAATTTTTAAACGTCTTTGTTGAGACTTAATCAGTTTTTGTATTTTCATTTTCTCCCTACTCTGTGAATTGTTTTTCTTCACATTATGTTTTATAAGTCATGCCTTTTTCTTTTAATCAAACTCACCACTAATTTCCCCCAAATATGCCTACGGGGCTAAACAAAGGATTAGGGTTTCCAGAATTTGGTTGTTATATAGACACCAGTGCCTAGATTGAGAGCAGGGGCCTGGCGTCATATCCGTTGTTGAAGTCGTTTTTTCCAATATCCAAATTTTTTGCGGATGATTTAAAAAACTTTTTTAAAATATTTAAATAGAGCTCTTGTTTCATAATACCATCAAAAAATAACAAATTACCCAATTTTGAAGTTGATTTACACCCCATGCAGGAACACTTCTTCCTCCATAATTCACTGATCCAACTAGATTCTATGGGATTAAATTTCAGAGAATTCAACACATTGACAGCAAATTGATTGGGATGACAGAAAATTCAATATTTTTGGTTCCGATGGGCGTATAATAGTTTGTAAATGAAAAAATGAGGAATTTGATTCTCATGAATTTATGTGGAACAAGAACCCTTTCACCTACATGCTTCAGCGTGAAGTTGGAGGTGTTCTTGCGTGGGGGTGTAAATGGGCTTCAAGATTTGGTAATTTGGTAGTTTTTGATAACATTATGAATCAGGAGCTCTATTTAAATATTTTAAAGAAAATTTTTTAATTATCCGCTTAAAATTTGGATATTGGAGACGATTTCACTTTTTTTAGAAGATAATGACGCCAAGAGCACTGCTCTAAATGTAAGCCGCTGGTGTCTCTCTAACTGTCCCCAAATTTTGAAAACACCTCCACAATCACTTTATTTAACCCTGTAGAACATATTTGGTGAGAATTTGATTTAAGAAAAAAAGAAAACATGACATATAAACGCATAATGTGAAGTAAAAACCAAAATCCCAGAAGCATGGTGGAAAATCGATGCAGAATTTACAAAAAACTGATTAAATCTATACCAAGAAATCTAAAAGTTGTTGTGGACACTAAAGATATCTTACTAAGTACCAAATTATATAAGAAAGAAATATACAATATATATATATATATTTAAGGCTATATTGAGATTTTTGTTAAGGGTACGAAGACTTTTGTGGCCTAATTTTTTAATAGCCTTTTGATTATTAATTTTTAAAAATAATAGTTATACTATTTTTAAAAAATTTTTTGGATTATATGTCATTTCATTAAGAACAAGTTGCGGATATCATTAAAAAAAATTACAATTCCGATATATTAATTTTTATTAGTCGAAAACATTAATTTTTATAAAAGGTTGCAAGTGTACGAATACTTTTGTGGTCCACTGTATGTTTCACTACATGATGGAAACATTCGCGGAATGATGATCATATGCACACATTTTAAGGATTAATTGGATTCTGGCACTAACTTTGGGGGATTCGTTGACACTTTTTTCCCTTATAGAATAAAAATTCAATTCAAAATACACTAAAATTGAATGAATCAGCTAGCGCATGTGTATAAAAAAAATTTTAGAGGGGAAAAAAGTCTTTCTTTTTATTAACATATTTTCCGAGATTAGCCGATCTGTGTATAAGCCGACCACTGATTTTCAGCTTAAAAAGTGTTTGCTGTTGCTGTTTCCTATGCCACCTGATCTCTGTATCAGATCCAGGCGCACGGAATTCGTCATGGCAAGGTGCTAGATGTACGCCTGTCGTTGGCCGTAGCCTTGAGCACCATACAGATAAATTATTGGGTTTAGCTCGCCCCCCAGTTTAGAGGGGGAACACCCTGGGGCAGGACCAGACCGTGACCTTTGGGGGCCCTGGGCTAACAGTATCTAGGCCCCCCCCTAAATAAAATGTTTGCATTTTTCCTTTGAAAAAAAAGTGGAGAAAATTTAAAACATATGAAACTTAAGTTTATTAAGTTAACTTATTATTTCATACAATCTAAATACGTTATAAACAATTTACAAAACAAACTTTTGTGCTGCAAATTCTTTTATTTTCTCATCCCATTTTAAGTCTTTAGTGAGATCAGTGTTAATAGAAAGAAGTCTATTAAGCCTAATATTTGTCCTATATTTGTTTTCTATACAGGACATTTTAGAGAAGGGGCTCTGCTTCACATAACTAGTAATAGGGAGTGTTAGAAAAATCTTTAAAATGGTATAAAAATTTGGAAAAACGTCAACAAGTTTCTTTTCAAAAGTTAAATTGAACATATCACTCCAAGTATAGGACTCTAGCTCAGTTTGTTTCAGATAAGCTTTGAATTCAGCACCTTCATTTACTAAATGTTGGTCTACGTCATCTGAGTAGTAATCAATGGCGCATACACTCTCCAGATCGACGTTCTCCTTACTTTGATCGCGCAAATCCATCAAATATTTAAATTTCTTACTATATTCTGCATATATACTTGGCTTCTTCTATTTAAATCAAGGATTCGCTTATGTAACGCAACAATAAGCGTATCTCTTTTAAATATTAATGTCCCGTACACAGCTTTTTCTGTGGATTTATCAACAAATTTGAAATAACTCGTCTCTTATCCACACCGCTATATTCTTTTCCTACTCTAGGACTTAACTTTTTGGCTGCGTCTTGATACTCCTTTAGTATTTGATCTGATTCATGTCGTACATTACTGATAAACATTTTTAATGACATAATTAACTTATTCCCTCCACAGATGTCCAAAGAGTCTGAAATTTTTTGTTAGCTGAATTAAATCTTTCTAAAATTTCTTCCCAAAATAAAATTAAATGGCAGTTTCGAGTTTTGCCAATTTAATTAATAAATTTACTACCTCTTTTCGAAAATCAATTTTCTCATTTTTATTGTTACTAAATGTCTAAAGAATATTCATGATATTACCATAATTATCTTTTAAGGCTTCAACAGCATCGTAGTGACAAGACCATCTGGTCTGACTTGAACTTTTTAAGGTAAATTTCAGTTTAATTTCACCATTTAGAAATTCCCACCTATGGGTTGAAGCAGAAAATAAAACATCTTCCGTAAAATCCGGTGTATAACGCGCACTTTGAACACAAAAAATAAGATCGAAACTTAAGAGTACGCGTTATATGCCGGGTAGGAAAACGATAGCTTTAAAAATAACAAAAGAGACGAGCATAGAAAAAATTTACTTCTACTTACATCTAAACACTGTTTATTTAAAAGAAACTACTTGCCTTATGAACTAAAAGAGTTTATGGTGTTAATTATAGCACGATGATTATATTAAATATGATATAAATTTACATCCATTCAGTAAGTGAAAATATTGAACACCTTTACTCCGCTCACTCCGTTGTTATATTTTAATTTCCCTAGCTGGTTCTATACTCTGTTCCACCTCAAGTTGGCAGCGTTGGGGAAGGTAGGGAATGTAAACATCCGCTTGAAAAAGTAGTTCCAACTAGTTTTGGAATGTAAATCAAAGCAAATGCACAGAAAAAAAGTATCATGTATTATAGAAATTGTGGGTTTAAAGATATATTTTAAGTTAATCACATCTTAAAAGCATTTATTCTTTAATACCTGTGAACGAATACAGTTGAAAACAACAGCTTGACTTTTGGCTGACAACAACAACATTTGGCTGAAAAAACCGGTTTTCAAGATTTTATTCTTCCAAAGTATTCGCGCCAAATCAACGCCATTTGCTTTGCGACTTGATAGTTAATTAATCAATATTTTTAAACATAATGAAATGCAAACCCTTAAATATCTCGATTAAATAAAAGGCTTATACTATTATAAAAAAACCTCATACACAATTTTAAAAAACAAATTTTTCAAAAGCATTTTTTTTTTGCCAAATATGGAGAATTTTATTTGTTATAGTCACACTCTTCTCCTAGAGTAACCCCGTAGCGGCTGTGATTTGGTCACCGTACCTTTCCCAGCGCTGCCAACTTAAGGTGAAACGGAGTATAGAGTTCTAAGGCAACTCATTAAATCTATCATATGATATTTTTTTTCATTGCCAGATGAAACATTATAAAAGACTACTAATCTGAACTTGAAAATATAAACATAAATTATTTCTCTGACAAATTCAACTAGATACCCTTCTCCCAATGATGTTCTCGTTGAAAGAGTAATAACATATCCAAGCTCATCTGTCATCCATCTACTCCTGTTACTACGCAATTTTAGAAGTACCGTAAAATCCGGCGTATAACGCGCACCTATACTTTCAAGCTGTATTTTTTAATTTTTAGGTATATTCGCCGTATAACGCGCACCCCCTTTTTTACGAAAAAATTTGAAATGTACGTGTGCAGTTTTCTTATGTTTTGAAGTCATTATTTATTAGAGGAATCATTCCAGACTCTTTTTTTGAAAAAATAGTATACTTCTGGAATTATACAGCCCTTAAGCGCAAGAAGGGGGGGGGAAGAGACCGAATCAGCACCATGCCTGGATTTTTCCCACGCTTTTCTATAAACATTGATTTCTTTTTCCCCTTTCGTGTGATGTACAAGGCGGACGATTAATTTTGAAATAAATTAGAAGTCTGAGACTTATTACGCTTTATTATACTCGCTTGTCTGTAGTATATTCAATACTATAAATAATAATGAATACGCTTCAAACAGCGAGCAGTAAAGATGGGTCCTGGTAAACGAAGCAAAACACATTGCCGGTTTCAAGATCTGAGTGATTCAATTTGCGAAAAGAAAATGGAAATCATGCTGCAGCAAGTATGTTTCCATAAGGGAGTGGGAAAAATGAAATGACAGTAATTAACATGCCAAAGAAGAAATGTGCTTTACGTAAAGGAGTAACGAAATGGCCTATTCTAGAAGAAAGTGTTGTGAACTGGGTTCTAGAAAGTCGCCTGAATGGATTAATTGTAACAAGAAACAGTGTACGTTTATTCGCCTTAAAATGGTCAAAAAAGAATGCCTTTTCATCTTATCCAACAATGAAAGTTTATAGGGTTTGTTATTTCTTTTAAATAAACAGTATTTCGATATATAAGTCTAAATTTTTTTTAATACTCATTTTTTTAAAGCTCTCATTTTTATACTCGGCGTATAACGCGCACCCCTAAATTTCGATCTTATTTTTTGTGTTAAAAGTGCGTGTTATACGCCGGATTTTACGGTATACTATTTTTTCAAAAGTCTGGGATAATACTTCGAATAAATGCCTAGATCATAAAAGCAATGTATACAAATACTTCAGATTTCTTCGTAAAAAAGGGGGTGCGCGTTATACGGCGAATATATCTAAAAATTAAAAAATGCAGCTTGAATGTATAGGAGTGCGTTATACACTGTGAACATTATACGCCGGATTTTACGGTACTTGTTACATTAAACCAGCGATACTTAACCTGCGGGCCGCATGTGGCCCACCGAGCCTTTTTAGGTGGCCCGGCCATGACCTATTGCTTTGAGAAATTCAGTTATTTAAGAACAATGTATTTAAAATTTGGTGGGAAATTCTTTGACAAGAAATCAAGTATATTAATTTTGCTATCGATGCCATCCGGTTGTTGATATTCTTTTTCTATTTGTAACTGTTACGGTTAGAGATAACAAACAACTAGAGTAACGACAATTTTATGGGTTGGAATGAATTTTTAACAATCTATTATACCTGTGGGAATCCAACCGAAACCTTCTAAAAAAGTTAGATTCTCCAGATAGCGGGGTTTTATTGGCGTGGTGTCTAGGAGGTTTTTAAGATGTATTGATTAACTTTGTGTGAAAAGATAGACGACACGATTTAAAGAAAAAAAAACTTGTTGCAAACTAAATAATTTATTATGAATTTTTAGGGGAACACAGGGAATATTTACAGAATGGAAATATTGAATGAGCATATTACAGGAATAGGAAGATTAGATCAATCCCTCAAAGAGGACGGTTGAGATTAAATAAAACTCATTATGTGGTGCTATTGTGACTTACTGCCTGGCGCGGGTGAACGGGCGCTGATGCGCGAAAAACGATGCTTCGCTGTCGGGTGTTAGTGGGCCTCTGCCGAAAAAGGTTGATGTTGGCGTTTTAGTAAGCACGCTAGATGGCGTTGAGACATAGCCATCCGCAGCTGATGACTATGTCTGCGTAGGATCCGCGTAAGCTAGGGTGTGGGGATTATCTAAATGATGAGACATTTGGATTCTTAACACAACTTTTATTAGAATAACTTAAATTACTTAATTCTAATTAACAACTTTCTTAAAGTGAGAGTTAACACCCAATTAAATATATTCAAGTCAGATCAGCGCAACTAGATCTTCTCTTAATTATAATATATTAACTGACTTATCTAATTTTCTATACAAAATATTACCTTTTGTAGATTCACCTTCCTTCATCGATTGAGGAAATACCTATAACTTAATTTTAGATGCGAGATTCGAACTTCTTTATAATTTTAATTTATACTTGAACGTATCCTTCTTCAGAGCTATAGGACATCTAACTCTTGATCCGAATGATTCCACACTAAGTTATCTCTAAACTTGCCGCTGCTCTCATCAAAGCTTCTATCCTTTTAAAAAGTATATCTCATTTACATATTTGATCCGTTTGTCTTGGTATTGGGTTGGAAGGTTTTGCCATTAATCGTGGCAGGTAAAGAACTTAGGATTATGTTAGAAGAAGAAGGACGCGAGAGACGTCCTGGCCCACTCAAGAAGAAACGTGTTACAAGGGTTCTCAATGCCGCCAATAAGAATTACGATGTCTAAATCTTTATTGACTTTATAGAATATACCTCGCTTTCTGAGTTTTATTTAAATTTTAATCTTAAATCCTCATTTTTTAACTTTTATAATTTCCAATATTTATCTTGACTTTAATTTTCATTACTCATCTTAGAATTAAATTTAATATTCAACTTAATTTTAAATTTAAACTCGTGACAATAAATTTTACTCCATTAACTAGGCCAACATTAATAATTACTGTTTAATTCTTGCCCACTCTCACTTTTTACATACAATCTCTTAAAGTAACTATACACTTAAATTTTCTAAAAAAAATTTTCCTGGGTGCGCAGACCCAAACTTTGCATCTGTATCATCACTGCATATGGAGCTGGCTTTTTGCTCCACTTTTTCGGTGTTGAAGTTATTTATTTCTACAATTTTCAGGGTCTGTCTCCCTGAAATGAAAACTCTCTAAATTATTGTTTCCAATTTATGTTTACATAATACCAATAAGTTTTACAATTTTTATTCATTATATATTATTTGTAAATCACAATAAATTTTCATCTCCATCCCCACATCTGGTTCCAAAACTCCCAATGAGCCGCGGCATCGTTGTGTGTGTTAGTGCCCTGACTGCCGCGTTTCCCTGAACCAGATGCCTCATATTACCTTAACAATACAACAACATATATATATACACATATTATACAATTACAAACATTTTCAATAAACTATTATAACAAATAACCAAAAGGGTACCGCATCTCACGAAGTCATACACATCGAAGCAAACAAATGTGCAATTACAATTGTTTTCTCAGAAAAAATTTTTAACAGGTCAAAAGTTCCAAAATAAATATACACTCTTTTAAGTGTTTATTTTTGCGGCCCAAATTTTTTCCCCGAGATTTTTTCAAAAATTTTTTACCACTTGTTGGAAACTTTGAAACAATAAACCTGATTTTTATTTCGGTCCCCCACCTTTACGTCCAAGTGGGTCCACCACTTTTCTTTCCTCGGCTGCACGAATTTCTTGAATTTGTTGTTGTAGGGCGTAATCTCCTTGTGCTTTTCTTGTTTTCCCTGTTTGTGTCCTTGGCCGGTCGGGACTCCTGTTCTTTTTCTCAGGCGTGCCGGGTTTTGTACATGGGTTTCCATCTGGAACTTCATTTTTCTGTTTGTTCTTCTTTCTCTTCTAGAAATAGTACTGGAAAAAAAAGTTCTTTTATTAATTGTGTCCTTTTGTGCCATTTCTTTGTGGTCCACTCTGACTCTCCTGATCTTTTTTATTCCTTTTATACCTTGTCCTTTTACTTTTCCCTGTCTTCCAAATGAACTAGGAAGCGATCTGACCAGTGATTTGCGTTTATGGTCCTATCTTTTATTTTTATATTGATTTGATTGGCGACTAATCCTTTTTTTTTCTAACTTACGTTTCACCCAGATTTTTTCTTTCCCATATTTTATCATTTAATCCTTGATGTCCCCAAAGTACTGTTTCTGACTTGATCTTTACTTTTGGGAGGGTTCCAATTTTCCGACCTTTACTTTCCTATGACGATATTTTCCCTTATTTGACCCCGTTAACCTTAATCTTTCTGATTTCCATATTACAATATTATTGTATTTCTTACTTCTAATACTCTATAAGGTCCCTTTTTGTTTAAATTTAAGCGCAGACTTTGTTGCTTGACTTGGGTGTGTTTCTAATAAACCCAATCATTTATTAATACTTGTCTTTTTCTTCGTCTATTATAATATCTTTCCCACCTTTCCTGAATTTTCTACTTGTCTAGCTTCCTAAATAATTTTTAATATTTTGTATTTTGGATTTGAATTTTCCCGGATCAACTAATTTTGAAATGGTGAATCAATTTTCGACCCAAAATAATTCAGCAGGTGATTTTCCGTTGTTTCATTCACCGCCATTACGAATAGCGTAAGCAAACTCACGTAAATTGATCCCAAGTATCGTGTTGATCATTAACATAATTTCAATCATTTGTACTATATCTCGATTAACTCTTTCAGTCCGATTTGCTTGTGGTCATATGCAGCAGTCTTCACATGCCTTATGCTAATCTTTCACTTAAGTGCTCAAAATTTCGGATATAAATTGGGGACCATTATCACTTATTAATTTTATTGGGCTCCATAACGCGATATAAAGTTATCAAAAAAAATATCCCTATTATACGAGATGAGGCCTTTTTAAGAGGTATAATTTCAGCCCATTTGCTGAAATGATCGGTTATTTCTAAAATATAGCGATTACGTCTTATTCTCGATATAGGATACGGGCCTAACAAATCTAACGTCACTAAACTCATTGGATAATTTGATATAATTGGATTTAATCGACCCGCTGGTAACGCGTTTTTATAGTTATTAACTTGGCACATATGGCATGTAGAGACATATTGATCAATGAATTTTCTCATGTACGGGAAATAACAAACGTCCCGAATTTTTATGATACGTTTTAAATCTTCCCATATGTCCAGCTTTTT
The DNA here is from genome assembly GCA_019973955.1 of Trichonephila inaurata madagascariensis. Taxonomy (NCBI): domain Eukaryota; kingdom Metazoa; phylum Arthropoda; class Arachnida; order Araneae; family Nephilidae; genus Trichonephila; species Trichonephila inaurata. Next base: position 449,673 of record BMAV01004094.1, read on the forward strand.
TGGCTGTCTGAAATTCTCTCATTATTTCATTCCTTAAAGATTTTTTGGGAAAGTATACACGCATTTTACCCAATGACGTTGCGTGTTTCGCATAAAATAACAATCCTTCAATTAAGCGGAAATCGTGGGACCAATTCTCCCATATCGTTGCATTAACCGGAGGTTATCTTCCGGGTTTTCTAAATATCTATAATATGACCTAATTCTGGGTCATTTTTTGTTCTGTTATTAATTGTTCCCGCGAAGTAAGTACTAAATCCTTGATTATGGCACAATTAAATTTTTCTCCCACTATACTTTCCCCGGGATTCCTTGAAAGTATGTCAGCCACTCATTTTGAGTTCCGGTCTATGTTCCCCCTTCTATATTGAATTCTGCTAATTTGAGTGCCCATCTACTACTCCTAATCGACAAATTATTGCCAGTTGTTAGGCGTGTTAAGGCGTGATCCGTTATTACTTTAATGGGCAATATTCCTAAATATGTTCTGAATTTGTTCAAGCCCATACTACTGCTAGACATTCTCTTTCGGTTACTGTATAATTCCTCTCTGCGTTTTTTCAGTGTACGTGACACAAATACAACAGGTCTGTTTTTTTGATTAAGTATAACTCCCAAACCGATCAATGAACTGGCATTTGTAAAATAACTCGAATGGCTCCTGAAAGTTTGGTAATTTTAAAACTGGCGCTTTTGTTACGCCTCCTTGACCTCTTCGAATGCCTTTTGTGCTTCTTTGGACCAGACAATTTTTTGCTAATTTTCGTTTAAGATTATAAAAAGTGGCTCACAAAGATCCGCATTTTTAATAAATTTCGCGTACCATTGGGTTATACCACAAAACTTGGACACCTCTTTTGAGGTTACGGGGTGGTTTCATCTAGTATGAAACCGACCTTTGTCTCATCGTTTTAATTCCTTCTTCACTAATAATTAATCCTAAATATTTCAATTCATCGCACCCAAATTTGCATTTTCTTTGTTTAATGTCGATGCCATCTTGCAGCGGCAAAAAACTTCCCTTAAATGCTCCACATGGTAGTGAATGATGGAGATGAGATAATCCGCATCGTCCATATAAGCACTCACGAATTTCCCCTATCACCAGTTTTAGGATTATGTCAATTGCCTTTTGAAATTGGGGCGCTTTCCTGATAAACCGAATGGCATCGCTTGAAAGCATAAGTGCCACTTTTACTACAAATGCGGTCTTAACAATATCACTGGGGTTTACTGCCATTTGAAAGTACCCACTTCTTGAAGATGACATTATTACATTTGTAGCATATGGGATGTTCGTTATTAAATCATCTATTAACGGTAAAGGGTATCGCGGATACTTTGTGATCAATTTAAGTTTCTATAGTCTACTGCAAATCTATATGCTTCCGGATTATCTGGTGGTAACCCATTATTTTTTCTTGCGCAACACAACAGGTGACGCGTGGCAGGGATTGAATTCCCGAACAATCGTTTCCTCTTGTAACATTTTTTTGTATGTGAAAATCAATTATTCCTTTGCTTTTGTCCGGTCGTACCTATATGGCCTTGAAGCTACTGGTGGGTTATCTCCCGTGTCAATTTCATGGTATAAAACATGAGTAAGACTGGTTTGTCTGAAAATAATCCTTTAAAACTACTAAACAAATTTTACAGCAGTTTTGTTTTCTACCTCCCAATTTTGTCTTGAGCCAATCACTATCTCAACCTTTTCCTCTTTAATTGGTTCAACCACCTTGTTATTTGCGAATCTGGAATTTTCAACGATTTTGATCAAAATCTAATACGATCCTTGACCCACTTATAAAATCAATACCGAGAATCATGGGTATTCTAAATCCCGTCAACACATGGGGAAATGACCGAGGTCTAACAAAATCTCTGATGCGAATATTCAATTCTACAATCCCCATGTTTTGGCATTTCGCACCCTGTGCTGTTATTACCTGGGCTTAGCGATTTTTTAATTTACTTGCAAAAAAAAAAATATTTTCTATACTTCTTCGATATAAATGATTTATACTGCTCCGGTGTCCCCATAAGCGCTTTCAAAAATGTGTTATTTAATAAAATAGGAACGTAGAGGGAAGTTCTACGGGTGATATACATATCGGAGAAAGCTTAATTGTTTCTCTTGATACTTTTGAGAGTTATCTTTAACCTTTACAATATTTAATCGTCCCTTTGCATCCTATCGCCTCGACTGAAATTTTCAATCGAACCCCTATTTCTACGGTCCCCTCTATTAAAATTATCATTTCGCTCATTTTGAAGTGGTAACCCCTGTTGTTGAATCTCTGATCACTATTCACAGAAAAAATCTATTCCTCTCGAACCCTCTATTACTTTGACGGCTATTCTCATAAAATTATTTCTACCATTATTTGGTCTACGTCCAACTTCAGAATTTCTCAGTTTCTACCATTAGCGTAAAATTAGGCATCCTATGCGCGTTTTGACCTCATCTTTCCTATATTATCATTCTGTGAACCCCTTTTAATTTGCAAGAATATCTCTCTTCGAATTTGGCCAAGACTTCCAAAAGTTGGCTGCGTGTTCTGTGGATTGCGCACCTCCACGCATAGTCCTGGATCTGTGGTTCGAGTCGAACTAAAATATGATCCACCAATTCTAACTGGGACATTCCTAATTCTAAATTTCTCTCAATTTTTAATAAATCATATACGAAATCAGTTGGTTCTGATTTCTTCCTGCTAATGATGCATAAAATTTAGATTGTAATTCTTTTCTTATTTTTGACCTGCCGGGGAAGAGCTTCGCTAATTCAGCCTTGAGTTGCGCCCAGCGAAATCCGTGGCTGCCATTTTGCACTAACACCGATCCAAATATTGAGTACCAATCTTGCCAGGCCCTTCCCTGGATTGACTTTTAAGTAAGCACGCTGACAGGTTCGCGGGATTTCAAGTAACTGTATTTGGTTCTCAATTGATTCTAGGAACTCTAAAATGTTCTCTGACCTGAAAAGTACATTTCAAAAGGTAGTACGTTACATCCACCTGCATTACCTAGCAAATTAAAAAGTTTAGGCGCCATTGAGACATAGCCATCCTGTGATGACTATGTCTATTAGAATCCGCGTAAGCTAGAGTGTGGGATTACGCTAAATGATGAGACATTTTGGATTCTTAACACAACTTTTATTAGAATAACGTGGCCCCAATTCCTAATTAACAACTTTTCTTAAAGTAGGGAGTTAACACCCCAGGTAAACCTTATATTCAAGTCAGTCAACGCAACTAGATCACTTATCTTGATTATAATAAATTAACTTATTGATTAATCTAATTTCTATACAAAAATATTACCTTTTGTAGAGTCACTTTACTTCAGCTATTGAGTAATACCTATAACGTGACTTTAGATGAGAAGATTCAGATTTCTCTATAATTTAATTTATATGAACATATCCTTCTTCCAGAGCTATAGGACATCTAACTCTTGATCCGAATGATTCCACACTAAGTTATCTCTAAACTTGCCGCTCCCTCTCATCAAAGCTTCTATCCTTTTAAAGTATATCTCATTTACATATTCGATCCGTTTGTCTTCTTGGTATTGGGTTGGAAAGGTTTTGCCATTAATCGTGGCCGTCAAAGAACTTAGGAGTTATGTTAGAAGAAGGACGCGAGAGACGTCACAGTATATTTTCTTTATTCTTAACAATGGTTCTTGTCGTTGAATTTGCCAAATTCAATGCAGCACCAATGTGAGATTGGCACTCACCAGTATCTAATCTTCTAATCACTTGCATTTTAGTTTCTAGTGAAATGCTTTTTCTTGTATCATTATTTTCGTGGTTTTTATCATCACCCATGATAAAAACTAAAAATACTAATATTTGTCACTATAGAAATCGGTGTATTATCTAAATATATTCTTACAATAAGGTCAACAAATGTTTGAAACGATAAAAGTACGTTCGTATAACACCACAGAAAAGATGAAACACAGATAAACTGCTTCGGATATCGGGAAGCCTAACTCGGCGTGCAGTTTCGGAGAATCCCATAGTTAAAAAAAAAAGAGTGTTAAACCGAAACAGCGCTAAAGCGGGGTCTTACTGTATCAGGAATTTCTGTACTGCAGTGAGAGTCTCAAAAGTATTTCTCAACTCCAGTATATTACAAATATCAAGATTATTCCGAGAGATATAAAATCAATTAGTAAATTTCCGTGGACATCAGTATAATTGCTGCTACAGATTGGAGATCTTGTATTGAAATTCCCCTTCAGTTCCGATTTTAGTAGTTTTAAATTAAAAATTCATCAGATTACTGAAATCATCACTGGAGGAATGTGGGATTTGATCAGATGATGAATGGAAGAGTTTTTTAAATTGAAAGAAACTGTTAGATTCATATTTATTAAAGGAATATGTGGAGAAATTACCCTATTAAAACATATAGTGAAAAATTTATTACCTAAAGAAAAAAAATTGAATAGACACCAGGAAAGGATTCAAAGGTTTATTATAGTTAATGCACAGGTTTTGAATCAATAAAATATCCGAGGAAAGTTCTGCTGCAACCACGAAGAATTGAATGAATGAATATTAACGTCGTTCTGTTCAGCTACACGAGGGCCCTTGGCGACGGACTTCGTAATTTTGAACCATGGTCAAGTGACGCCGAAGATTTGAAGGTGCGTGGCCCGCAAATGTTATTAGCATTTAATTGTAATAACTTAATAACAAAACTAGTATGCTGTAAACGGAGGCTCATATCATATTTTTGAACACAGAAATTACAATGGATGCACGTTGTAACAAGTTCTATTCGAGCTTTCTACCAATCCTATTGGATAAAATACTCTTTTACTGTGATTTCAGTTGAAACTTCTTTCCATGGAGAGGACCTGGTTTTATGTAAATGAGAGCTTCTATTTAAGTGCTAGTCGTGGAATAGGCGAGATGATGGTTGAAAATTGAGATAGAAGAAAATATAGCGTCAGCGACCGGTGGTCGTATCTAATATTGTTAGTTCAAGATGAAGGATTAAACAAGTGTTGAAACAAGAGCATTCAGGATAATAGATAAGAGTGCTCTTATTTCTATTATAATTAATTTAATGTTTGATTGCTCCTCAGGTTTAGTTATTTAAGTGCATTCTCAGTTAAGATGATTAAGTCTATAAAGGGAAAAAGGCAATAAAATTGTTTATATTGAGAAATGGCTGATCTTTTACTCGAACCCTCTCACACCCACGGTCGAAGGATCGCGACAACGTGACCTGACAAAAACGACAAGATAATAAGTAAATACACACACACACACACACAAATACTGATAAAAGATAAATATATATATTTTTCTGCACTTCAGAAATTCTTGAGTGTCTCAAGAAGACCCTAATTGAACATAGTTTGAATGAGATGAAAACATTGAGGTGGATCGTTGAGCCCTGATCAAATGACGAAGACGACACTTGAGCTGACTCTTCCTCTCTCCAAACTTCTACCCTCACCGAAGGACTTTGAGCCTCGACAGAATTAGTGTGCAACAGCCCCTCTACTAGGCGGGTCTTGCCTGCGAGTAGCAGGTCTTAAAAAATGGGTAAAAATAGACAGCTGTGGAAGCATTCAGTACAACTCTATAAATCATACATTTATATATATAACTCAAAGATTTCAAATTATATAAATTATAAATCAGATAAAAATTCGTTCTCTTTAATTTTTCAGTTTACTGTAGTATTTTCAAAATGATCAATGTTTGTTAACATGCCCTTGAAGCAATATTTTTTGCACATTTTTTTATGTTAAAGTTTTCTTTTTCAAATCGTAGTAAAACAAACGAAATACCAGTTGTTTTTGATAAAATGATTATCTCTAGCGGCGTTTTTACTTTTTTATTATTATTATTTAACATTCATTTGCCCTATATAAATTTCTCACAACTACCGTTGTATATTTAAACAAGCTGCATTCGATAACGTACCATATTCATAGCATATACTTTTGGAGTGTATATCATCAAATGTTTTGCTTGCACATAATGTGCGAGACAAAAAAATACTTCACAACTCCATTCAAATAAAAACAAATAGTTGGCCTGCTTTGCTTCAATTTTATTTGAACAGCTGCTTTTATGTGCTGTTTGTGTATGTGTGTTCGGTAGTAGGGACAGAAAAAAATAACGATTTCTGGACAGCGAATGTGCTATAAAACTTTTTATCTAAAATAAGAATCTTAACAAAGAAAAAAAAAATAGAATACCAATTTTTAATGGGTTGATCAGCATCTTATCAGAGCAAATAAAATTTCTTTGCGTTCTGAATTGATTTTCTTTTTCTGTTTTTAATTGAAAATAGTACTTTTTTCACAGTTTTTAATTGAATATAATACTTTTTCACTGTTTTTAATTAAAAATAGTATATATGGTTCACTTAAACTTTCTTTATCACATTTCATCTTAATCGAATGCAGTTATGAATTTGAAACCACCGAAGTGATGAGTAAAACAAAACCAATAATAAAATATGTTTTGAAATGCTAATTTTTTTTTTGTTGTAAATATGTACAAATTATCATAGATAGTTCGAACTCTTTTATACATTATATTCAAATAAAAAATTTTATCAGCAACATACCTTAAGCGGATTCTTCTGAGTAATAATATCCTGTTAGTAAGCCAGGCGGGGAGTAAAGTTACACGCTCCATGGCATTCCTCAAGCTTCACGTGCTCCCTGGTGGTGCTAAATGTGTAACACCGATCGCCGTTATTACTAGCTGCAGGCCTAGCTCCGCAAAAGTTGTCTTCTTCATAGACTCCCAAGCTGTATAATTTTTAGCTTTAAGCAGTAATACACCAACTGACTGCCTTAACACAATTCAGTGCCGAACTAAAATTGCAGAACTAATCTCATATGGCTGGACTGTGGCCCTACAGTAGGTCCAAGTCATGTTGGGATCCCTTGCAATGAAAAACCGACTAAAAAGCTAAGCAGGGTGCCGAGTCACTCAACCGGAAATCCTTTGACTCTCAAAAGATAAAAAAAATATTATTTTAGCATAGATTGACAAATATATTGCCGTAACCCAAACAAACAAGAGTCTTGGAAAGCCATGGAAAACTATGGACACTGTGGGTCCAATCCCGAGGCACCTGGAGAGAGCCGAGGCTGTTGTCCACTTTCGCCTAACTACCGGACATGACTTTTTGGTTGGCCTAGCTGCTGACAAGGCCTGCCCGCTTTGTGGCTTATGCCACAATGGATGGCGACCACCTGCTCCAATGCACTAGACTCGATGAATACCGGACTGACGACGTCGTCAGTCGGAACCGGGAGGCTCGGCGTCAAATGGCCAAGAAACCAAGCACGAGCTTTGGATAAATAAGTAAATAGTTAGCCAGGCACAGGCAATTATTTATCAAATATTGCTACCAGTATTAGGTGAAATATCACAAATAATAAAAATTTTCTTTGGTCCCCAAGATGTCTTTAGTCATTATTCAGTGAAATTAGCGACAACTTACAGTAAACAGCTTTTACTTGTGCATATTTTGTGCATAGTCGCCTTGGAGAAATTTACATCACAGGCTAACAGAAAAGTACCAAAATTTATATTCATGGTGTACGATACTCATACGTTAATGAACTCGATACTCCAACGTAGGCTTTTTGTCAACATATCTATCTAAAGTAGGGATTGCAATATCGGATCAAAAGTTCAATACCGGTATTCGGTATTTTTAAATCTTAATACCGGGATACCGGTTTTAATTCCGGTAGTAGAAATTTTAGACAAAGAGAAAAACATAACTGTTTCTTTGTTTGATATTTGCCAGTTTTATTAGAGAGTACAAATATCACAAAGAATAATTTTTGACTTTATAAATTATAACTATATTTATAAAGAATCCCAAAAAAGTAAAAGAACATCTTATTTATCTAAATCACAAACAAATGTAAATACCATTATTCAGTCTGTGGTGCTATTACAAATTTTTGAAATGTGATTTTAAAAACATAATGCATCAATTGTACTGTCATGTAATTAATTTTGTGCAAAAATTATCAGCTGTCGAAAACGCTCTCTCGGCATCTACGCTAGTTAGTGGTATTGAAACCAAACCAAAGTACTATCAACTGATTTTTTCTGTTCTTTATTCTTTTTCATTATAATGGGAGAGTATACTATATTTATGAGTATATATATGATGAATTTGAAAAATATTTTGAGCCCAAAAGTATGATATGCAAATATAATGTGAATAACAAACTCGCCAATTTAAAAAATATCGAAATATTAAGCACTTTCTTCACAACTACAGCCTTGTTTTCAAAGATACGAATATCAGACTACGAATCTTGTGCGTGTGCCGTATCGCTCTGAGCTATAATAGGATAATTTTGGCCCGCCTCCTTGGATGATTCACAAATTTTATCACTTTTCTTGATTGTACGTTGCAACTTTATATTCATAGTCTAATTAATTTTCCGTGAGGTAGACATAAAAACAAAAAGTATACTATTTTGCTAATGTTGGGGATATCGCTAAACATATAGGGCAGACAATTTTAAAAATTTCTGTTAAATACCGAAAAAACGGTATTTAAACTTGTGAATACCGGTATTACAAAATTGTACAAATGGCTAAAAATACCAGTATATCGGTATTGCAATCCCTAATCTAAAGCTTAGATCTGCAGTAATATTTTGAAATTTTTATCCATTTATTTCTGGAATTTAGGAAGAAAATAATCAATAGTCCGGTGTTGTGTGATTTGAAAAACTGAAACTTGATTTGTTGTAGAAGTTTGATGATGAACATTGAAATGAAAATTCCAACAACTTACTTTTCCATTATAGTCATTTTCTTGAAGCAAAAACCTTGGCTTCTTCAGAACCAGACATTTAACTTTCAGTATTTTGATATGATAGGTGTTTTAAATTTGCTTCAAGTGTCATAAACTATTTGATCTTTGGCTGTGTGTGAAGGTTGTTTGCACTGAACTGGAGAAAAAGTTATAAAAAAACAAAAAAAAAAAACTTTTGCACGACATAGATATTACAAAGAGGAAAAATAGAGAAGAAAAAATTTAAATAATATATTTGTAAGGAGAAAAAAAATTAAAAGAAAAAGAAAGAATATTGAAGCGATTAAGTATTGAAACATAATTATCTTTACTGTTCTTAACTCCGAATCATTTACTGTTCATTTAGAGAAGTGGTCCTAAACTCCCGGGCCGCGGACCGGTACTGGTCTGTAGATCAAATGATACCGGGTCACATTAATTATTCCATTTTATTTAGTACTGTGTATTTCTCTCGGGTTTGTGTGGGCGACTTTCCATGGAAATAACCTTAGATTCATTTTTTGATGTAACTTTTTATTCTGGAGGCATATTAAAATACAATTAAACTAAGGCAATCTAATATACAAGCAATCGAAATCCCACCTTCAGAAGGCCATGGTAAAATTACCAAACGTGGACCGGTCCGCAGCGATAAAAATGTTAGGGAGCACTAATTTATAGAGAACGAAACAATAGTTCTACTAATTCAGAAGAGAAATACCAAAAATGTTATTTTTTTTCTCCTCAAATAATACTTTAACACTAATATTTTTTTAATTTAAAAAGTATTTTTTTCATTCTGGAGCCTAATTAATTACAATAATTAGCCTTTTATTTAAAGTAAGCAGCTGGTAAGCATGATATTGTTTTCTCGTCTGATACAAAAGTTAACGATGGAAGGTTCTATAAAAAAAGCCAATCGAATGAAAGATACTTGATTTCATATGATAATAATAATCCAGAGCAGAGGTCGGCAACCTTTTAGCTGTGGCGTGTCTAAACCAATCTACCAATATGATTCAGCTTGCCACACAGTACGACATTATTGAAATAATTCCATTCCCGCCAAAATGCATCCATAGAGGCCAATAATATAGAGATTTACAGTTTTATTATATATTAATTTTGCGTCTTTTAAAGATATAAACAGTATAAAAATAACTATTTCTTCAACTAAAATAAAAATAATTAAAATTGTACATATATTATATGTATTTTTAAACATATTTATTACAATAAAAAATGCACAATGTAAAATATAAATATTTCCCTTCATTACAGTTAAATAAAAATTAAAAAATTTTAATGCGAACCTAATGTTTGTACCACCCTACTTTCAAATCGCTACACCAAGGGTATAATGTGTGAGTTTCAATTTGACACGATTCTGAGCATTTAGTTGTTTAATAATTTCTTTGCTAACTCGAAATATTTGTCATATGAGGAAAGATTTTTTACTTAGATGTGTAGAACCAAAAAGTGGAAAGCAGAGTACATAAAATTTTCTCTCTTCTCTCTTCATAAGTCTCACCAGCTATGACAGAGGTAGGCATTTAGTAGATCGTGGTCCACCGGTGGAAGGCCAAGATATTTTAGGGTTAGTAATTATGTACCAAAATATTCAAGATTGGATAACAGTATTCAGACTAAGTCTCTACTGACTATAACTACAATAACTCTAGCTTTAGATGTAAATGTTTTATTTTTTACTTATTTTGAGAAAATTGTTTGATAGTAAATGCATCATTTGATATTATTATATTTATGGGTATTAATTGTTTATTGTGTGTGTGTGTGTGTGTACCTTACGTTTTGCTTTAAACGCGGTTTTAACAGTGTGAGCTTCTTTTTATTTTTGTTGTATAGGTAAGTACATAATCCGAATTTGTTATTAAGGTATATAAATATTGTACACCTTTTCCTTAGGTCACCACACCTACGTCACTGGGTGGACCGCAACATCTTGAAAAAGTTAAAAGGAGCCCGTACCCTGGAAAAGTCTGCCCACCCGTGTGAGCTATGGCCTTCAGTAAATTACAAAATAGCTGTAAATTTATTTTTAGAGTTTATTTTTCAGATTTTTTCGTAATTCAGTAAATGTCCATAATTCTGAAGATGTTTGTTAAATAAGAGAGGTCCATTACAAATTTTTTAACTTCCATCTACTCAAAAATTAACAAATGTATAGAATAGTGCAGAGTGTCACTGAGAATTGTACCGCGTGCCACATATGACACACGCAGGGTAGGTTGCTGACCCCTGTTCTACAGAAATACAAGAAATGTTTAACACGTAACCAAAGAGTTTTTGAAGCACTGGCGTAGCTAGCTCTGGGGGTCTCTGTATCAAAATTCCTTCGGGGCCCTTTTTTAGATATAGAAGCCCTGTTAGTGGGTCTGTAGTTTAGCTTGGGAGCCCCGTATCATTGATACGGCTGATACGATGATAGCTACCCCCTGTTTTAAAGCAATTTTTTTTTCATTTCTTGTTTTCTAAGTTCTGCATTAACGTTCTTTAAAATGAACGTTAATCAGTTTTATATTTCTAAATTCTTTGATCCTGTATTACTTTCAGACTCATTTTTAAATAGACAATTTTGAGTTTTATGGCTGTGAGAACAGCCTTAGAATGTTATACAATATGATTAAAATATCTTGTATGTGTAGAATGTACACAGTACTTTTAAAATTACCTCCAGTTTACAATAATATTATTCACTTACTTTTTATAGCTTCAATTTTTCAAATATATCTAAATACCATTTATTCGATTTTTGATGCACATGATAATTTATTACCACAATTTTTATTTTATTTTAATTTCATAATACATTTAATCTATAAACTGAATCTTATAAATAAGATCTAGGCGACTTAGTAAGACATGGCTAGTTATCGGTCATGAATGGTTGCATCGAAAGATATTTTTACTAATGTAGTTTAAATAATGCTTAAAATAGTATAAACAATTTATATCTGGATGTTTAATACATTAATATTATTTTCTGTTGTATTTTTTAACGATAAAAATCGAAATATTTGTAAGCAAAGCTGTCCCTTACATTACAATTGAGTTTCAATCAAAACTTGACGAAATATTCTTGATTCACCAATTCGGCATTAGTTTTGGTGACTTGGCTTTCCTTGGATGATTCTTAAAATAACTAGAAAAATCTATTAACATTACGATTCTTGAAGTTAGCGGCTTTTTCGAGAAATACCGCGCAGACTAAAAACAGGAGTCACTCACTGAAACTGAGAGAGTAACACACACACACACACACCACAAAACCAGCTGCTACGACATCGAGCAATTGCTCGAATAGTCTTAATACGTATTTGATTTTTAGACGCTGAAAAAGTTGTGTCTAAGGGTTACATACGAGTATACCCATACCGAATATCATTTTGACCATTGTACAATTTTAATATCCGATATTCACAGAAAATTTTAAAATTGCTCCATTATATGTTCAGGATCGCCAACATTGCAAAATAGTACATGTTTTTTTTTTTATGTCCCCCTCTTGCGAAATTAATTAGACTATGAATTAAAGTTGCATCTCAATAAAAAGGTGAAAAATATGTGAGTCTCAAAAAACCCGTGTAAAAACTATCCTATTACAGCTAAAAGGATACTGTATACGGGCAGAATTCAAAGCTGAATTTGTTTTTAAAAAAAAAGGGAAAAGTGCGTAAGATTTCGTTATTTTTTAAATTAGTGAGTTTGTTACTCACATTATATTTGCATATCATACTTTATGGTTCAAAATATTTTTCAGATTCATTTTATATATGCTCATAAATAATAGCCCAAGCCCTTTTAAAAGAATAAAAATAGCTTGGAAAAAAAAACAAAAATGATGACATTAATGTCGACAATGAAAAGGAATTTTCTCTTGAACAAAAATTAGAATTAGAGATGACTAAAAAGAATTCAACAAACCAAAATGCATACAGAAATCAGGTATATGCAAAACCATCCGACGAGAAAACGATTTATTTGAAGATGGGGGATTTAGAGGTAAATACTTTGAAAAAGTATATTATGCACATTCCTAATCACCTAGCGTAGATGCCAAAAGAGCATTTTCGGCAGTTGATAATTTTTGCTCAAAAAAACGTTAGGCTTAAACCCCTTTGATGCTTATATTTTTAAGATAACTTTCAAAATTTTTAAAAGTACCCCAAACTGAATAGTGATATTTACACTTTTTTTTTGATTTAAATAAAAAAATGTTACTTTATTTTTGGGGATCTTTTTATACTGTAATAATTTATAAATTACAAATTATTTTTTGTGATATTTTACTCTTGATAAAAAGGGAAAAAACAAAAGAAACGCCTGTGTTTTTTTTTTTTTCTAAAAAATTTTTACTACCGGTATTAAGAACTACAAAATACCGAAAACCGGTTTTGAACTTTTGGCCCGATATTGCAATCCCTATTGTGTGTCTGAGCACTGCAGAAGGTGTGAAGACCTTCTGGGATTTATTTTGTGAATTTTGCTGCTACATCGTGTACTTTACGGATTGTTTATCTAAAATAAATTTCATCGCCCTTAAGCAACTGTTTTGCTCTTTGAGACTGATAGCATAAAATCCACGAAACCATATCTACGTCACAATATTGTTTCTCTCAAACAGATAAATTTCATGTTAAAAGCTTACAATAAGTTTACAAATAATATATGCTTATTTTCAATTATTTAGATAATTAATACTTCTTTGTTCATGCCTAAAATCTTCTAATTTGCACGGGTTGTACTCTATTTATCAAATATGTACAGAGATAAATCAAAATTTTTCAGTTCTGTTGGTTATAGTATGATACATCTTAACAAGAAGTACAAAAATACTATAATCAAATTTACAGGGGAATATAATTTTCTAATAAATAAATAATTAAGATTATATATTTAAAAAATAGTAAATTTAACACATTGGGTGAGATATCACATCCAGTTCCTTAACTTAGACCAATTTTATAGTAAATCAGATGGACGAATAATAAATTTTTCAAACTTAGATCTGTGATTCTTTTTCAATTCCTACTATTAGCTCGCACTCTCTATATATTTATTTATCTTGGTGGAATTTTCAATCGTTAATAAAATACATTTTAAAGCGCTCAGTTGAGCTGAAATTTTATATACATGATTATTATGGATGACAATACAGTAATTAAATTATAATTAATAAAAATTAATTGATTAAAACTAATTATTCAAAGAATTACAAAGTCAGCCACGTTGGCATCATTTTTGGCAACTTGTGTCAAAACTTTAAAAGATTTTTTTTTCTCACGTTTTATAGCATTCAGTTGAACTGAAATTTTATATACACGATTGTTTTGTATAACAATACGATACTTTAATGATAATTAATAAAAATCAATTGCCACTTAATGTTGTGATTCTGTCCTATGTATATACATATGTATAATAATTGTAACTATTTAATAAAAAGTAGCTAAAATAAATTTTTTCTTTGTCGATCTAAGTAGGAATTGACTTAAAAAAATTATTTTATATTACCTGTTTTTTTGTTTTTGTTTCCTGATGTATTTTATGTTTCATTAACGTGCACGCTGTATCTTTATAATATCTTTGTTACCTTCCTGACCGAAAATAGAAATCAAATTTCAATTAGTAATAATATTTCTAACAGCACTTGATGAATACATCATTTGATGAAAATTAGTAATTATAATGATTTAATTTATTTTGTTGCTTGAAAAACTATTCTAAATATTTGAGAAAAAAAAAAAAGACAAATCTAAACAAATTTAGATTCGATTCTTTTCGTTTGGATTGGAAGACTAAAAAGTTATTTTCCGTGACGCTAATATATTATACATGTAACTGATTTCTGAGATAAAATTTTTTCTGCTTTCGGGATATACTTTGAGAATGATATAAATCAACAGATAAATTCTTTGTGAACTTTATGATCCTTGACAAAGAAAGGAAAAGAAAAAAAGTTGAATAATCAATTTGGTTCTGAATTTCATTTTTTAAAGAATATTCTTATTCTATTGAAAGCTTAAGCTTTGCGAAAATAGCACAAACTAGGACAGATTCTTTGAAATTTCGCTACTAATCCGGTTATGGGCTGCATATTTCCTTTTGAAGTTCAGTGACAGTATCCGAATTGATAGGATTTCAGGATATCCAGACTTTTGTCATTTCGAACAACCAAAACGTCTTTGGACTGACAATAAAAACTGGTATTCACTAAAAGCAGAATAGTGATGTAAACATTTTAAGACACAGTCACGATTTTTAACTAGGACAAAAGGTAAAATAGTAAAAGGAGGATTGTAGCATATTTTTTTTTTCCTTTTGTCACTACGCCGTCAGTCACGGCTATAAAACCTTGGATAAATGAATTATTTTGTTAATACTTCATGGCGTACTTTAAATAGAATCATTTTTCAAAAATAGGGGAATTGTTCTCTGAGAGGGGGATTTTTTTTTTTTTACTCATTAGACAAGTATTCATTGTCTGATATTAAATGACTAATCAATCAAATGGTTGTTCCACTTTATAATATGCTTAATTATGGATTTTATATTACATAGAAATCATGAATGCCCTTTCTGCAACAATATAAATTCAAAAATAATTTTTCCGACATTGAGAAATCAAATCATAAAAAGACAAAACATGAGGCATTAAATCAGTTTCTGTGTCATTTTTTTAATATAAAATCAACTACTGTAAATCTGTTGCCATTTTATGAATGATAAATCTGAGTGTTTTTTTTTAAATTGAAATAAATTAGTTGTTATATGCTTGGTTACG
The DNA here is from genome assembly GCA_019973955.1 of Trichonephila inaurata madagascariensis. NCBI lineage: Eukaryota > Metazoa > Arthropoda > Arachnida > Araneae > Nephilidae > Trichonephila > Trichonephila inaurata. The sequence goes on from BMAV01004094.1 coordinate 465,297, forward strand.
CTTTAAATTATTTTTTCCTATATATTTTATTAAAATTATTGAAGACATGTAAAAAAATACTTGGCTTTTTTTATCCGTTTTTATACAATTATTTAATAAGATACTCTTTTGTTCCATTTCTATCTCCTTATTAAAAACTTTATTGGTTTTATGATACTTATTTATGTATTGGCAGCTGCATTTAAAAAAAAAGTTTAAAAAAAAATTTTTAAAAAAAAAAGCGGGTGGGGGTAGGAAAAAGGGGGTAAGATTAAAATATTTCCTTTGGGGGGGGGAACGGTTTTAAATTTTTCCTGAAAAAACCCTTTTTACCTTTAGGAACTTAAAAAAGGCGCAGGGGGGGGTTGGGCGAGGGGTACGAGCAGGGGATTGAAGGTTGAAAAACCAAACCCCCTTTTAAGGGGGGGAAAAATTTTTCGGGGTTTCCGGGGGTTACCTTCCCTTTCTTTTTTTACCAAACTTTTTTGTATCCTTTTCCAAGGGGAACCAAAGCAAGGTTGCTGAGCGGGGGTATAGGCTCAGTGGAAAGAGGTTTTCCCCAGGTGGGGTCCCCCTTTTTCAAACCGGGTTTTCCCCCTTCTTCAGGGGAAGTGAAGAAAATTTTTTAAAAATTTAAAGGCGGAATGATTTGTCCCGTTCTGATTTTTTCTAATCAAAACTTTTTTTCGTATCCGTTAAAACGGAACGCAAAAAAATTTCGCTGACGGGGGGGTATAAGCTCAGTGGTGAGCATTCCGAGTGGGGCCCCCGGGTTTAAAGGGGTGCCCCTTCTTAAAAAATGGAAGGGAAAAAATTTTTAAAAGGAAATTTTGAAAAGGGGGGAATGATTTGTCCGTTCTGTATATTTCTAGACAAAGGTTTTTTTCCGCATCCCGTGACGGTGTGCGCCCGGCTTTTTAAATTTTCCCAAAAATTTTATTTTTTCCAACCCCCAAAAAAGTAAAAATTCAAAAATAAAAAAAAAACATATTTTCCGGGTTTTTTGGGAAAATCCCCCGACATTAAAAGGGCCATTTTTTTATCCAAAATGTGAAATTTAGGGGAGGGTATAATAAGAGAACCAGGCCCCCCATTTTACCCCCTTTCCATTTCCCCGAGAAATCGCCCATTTCAGCAGGGGCTCAAAATGGTCTGGGCAGGAAATCAGGGGGGGGATCCCCGCATACACCATTTGTCTTTGCAAGAGACATTTTTTGGCTACTTTGGGGTATAGGGATAAATTTTTGGGAGTCCTATGTTCCCTTTTTTCGGGGGTACATTTGGGGCCGGGTTTTTTTTTTAATTATAGCAAACAACGGGGCCACAAGAGCTCATCTGGTCGACGAATTTCTGGAAAGTGTGGATATTCACCGAATGGATTGGCCAGTTAGATCTCCAATCTTCGGTCCACTGGGGCATACCGGGGGCTCTGGGGGGGGCCCTGCAACCCCAACCCCCGAGAATCATCTAAGGCTTGAAAACAGAGATGCTGAACTAGAGGGATTTTAATTGCCAGAAGAATTTATTTTTCCCCTTTTTTTCCCGGTGAAAAAATCACGGTGTGGGGGCCCTTTTTTTATCTAAAGGGAAACCTTATTTTAAAATTTTTTCTTTAAATTTTGCATTTGCTTTTTCCCTGAGTTCAACCCATGATTCCAACAATGTAAATTTAAAACCCCCCCTTTGGTTAAATGGGAAATTTTTTTGCATTATATATCAGCCATATATACATACCAAATTTCCTTAAAATCTGTCCATTATCTCTAGAAATAACCAACAAAATCTAAAAATTCTTTTAAATTTTTTTGAACCCCAAAATTTTTTAAAAAATTTTACCCCAGGTAATTTTTTTTCACGCCCCCCACTGAAGAATATAATTTTCCCTTTTTTTAACGGGAAGGGAAAGATAAAAACCTGAAGTAACGGGGGAATTTAAAATTCCCTAAATATTAAAAAGGTTAAAAATCATTATCTTTAAAGAAAAAAAAACCCACAATTGCCAATGCAAGAGAAAGAAAAATCGGCGGAAATACTCTAATGGGTGGAACAGCATTCCATGATCATAGCTTTCACAGATTAACGGAACTAGTTCTGGTGGTAGAACCGCAAATTATTTCAGTCCGACAGAGCGGGAAAGAAAATCCGAAGACTGGATCTCGAGTCTTGAGTAATCGCACTGACACATTCATCAGAAATCCCACTGAACCCGAACGTTATGCGTGTTCGATATTTATAGTTACACATTTGCCTAAAGTCTTAGTTTATATTAATAAACTTCTTTTAAAAGCGTCATAAAAAGGTTTTATTTAACTCATCTAAGCGTGTTCTTTATTTAATTACGAATGTTTTAATTGCGTGTGATTTCTACCGCATGAGTTTTCCCCCTTCCCCCACCCAAAAATTTTTAAAAGAAATGTATTTACAATAAAATTTTGTGGGGTTTAAAATTCCCCTCGGGTTTAATTATTAAAAAAATAATCAACATAAATTAATAATTCTTTTAATATAAAAAAAGAATGTTCTTGAAGTTAATTTCTTATTAAATGCGAATTTTATTGAACATTTAATTATGTGTTAAAGAAATACAAAACAATAAAGAATAATTTGTTTCTCTGGTATAAATAAAAGGTTTTCAAAGACGCAATAATTTTTTTTTTTTCATTTTGTTTAATTTGGATACTAAAACGCTTGATGTAGTTCGTTTAATATGGAATTTCTCAAATATTTCAACACTTTTTATATACGCACTTGTAAAGAAATTTAAATTGTTCAAAAAAAGTTATTACAAAAATACAAAAGTTTAATACTAAATAACATTCATACCTATAAGATCATATTTAAAAAGATTCTTTTTGGGGAAACCAAAATTAAGAAATTTTGGGGCCCAATAAACCGGGAAAAATTAAAACCCTTCCCTAAAACCCGCTTTGGGGGTTTTTCCCGAAACTTTTCAAAAATTTTAATAATAAAAAAAAATTTCCGGGCTTTTTACCCAAAATTTTTTAAGGTCATTTAAAATACAAAAAAAATTTTGTTAAAAAGGGGAAAAAAATTTAAAAAAATTGAAAAAAAAATTTTTGTTTTTAATTTTTTCAATTTAATTTTTTAAAAATGCTTTTTTAAAAATAAAAAAGGAAAAAAAAAAATTTGGGAGAAAAAAAATTGGAAATAAAAAAAGGGGTTTTTTAACAAAAAAAAATTTTTTTTGGTTAAAATTTTCTGCTTTAAATTTAAAATTCTTGGAAAACGTTTTAAATTAAAAATGCTTTTGGGATTTTTTAAAAAAAAGATAAAATTTTTTTTGTTAAAACCATTTTGTTTTCAAATTTAAGTATTGGGCAGAGAAAATTTTAACCATAAAAAATTTTTTTTTTGTTTTAAAGTCTTATTTAACAAAAAAAAGGTTTCAGCACCCTTGGAAAAAGGGGAAAAGGAAAATTTCCAAGTACTTGGAAATTACACATTTTAAAAATGAAAAGATTTAAAAAGTTTTTTTTGCCTTAAAAAGGGGAAAACCAATTTTGCCCTTTTCTTTTAATTTTTCGAACTTCATATTATTAAAAAGGGTTTTATCCTTTTTCCAAAATTTTAATTGGGGGGGAAGGGGGTGATATATACTTTTCAGCAAAAGGGGGAAATTTTTTAAAAAAAAAAGGCGTACTAAAAATGTGTGTGTGTTTTTCTAAAAAAAGTTTTTTTTTGTTTTTTTTTGTGTGTGTTAAATTCTGACATTAATCTTTATAAGATCTGTGATTGGAATTCACTATATTTAAATAAGTTGCAATTTCACGTTAATTCTTCACAGAGGAGCAGCTCTAAAACATCAAAATTTTTTTTTTGCTTTTTTTCGCTTTTTTCATAAAAAACTGAGCTTTTTTTAATTTTATTAAAAATCTTTTTTGGGCTTTTTTTTTGGGAAATATTTTTTTTGGGGAAACATATTTTGGCGTATCTGAAAAGAAGAATAAATTGTTAGGAATTATCAGTTTAAAAATAAGTGGTAAATTTTAAGAATGACTTCCTCCACTCTATCACACTCCACAGTCAACACTGAATATCTTATTTCAATCATATATATGAATATCATATTCGTATTAAAATACGTCTCAACTTATTTAAATTGAATTTTAAACATTTAAACGCAGTATTAACGAAAATGATTGCTAAACAAATGCATAAATGATTCAGAAATCATATCCATCTTTTATGTGAAATGTTTAAAATAAATATAAATTATGGCTCACAGAAACTGTGAAAAAAGAAACAGTTGAATTATTTTGTACTTTGTGATATTGAAAATGTATCACCAAGAAGAAATCGCTAGAAAATGAAGGAACCCCGCAAATAACTCCTGGTCAAAACCATTTGCCACAGTTGGTCTTCGGACCGTGGTGCTGCTTGCAAAATTTACAAGCGGCATCCAATGATGTTGCAGACGTGTTCGATTAGTGAGAGAAATCCGCGAAAAACGATGGCCAAAAAGGATTTGTGCTTCTTGTGGAACCCGTTGTCAGATGCGGGCAGTATGCAGTTCAGCATTATTTAACTGCTAGAGCGTTAATCATCCACTGAAGGAAGAAGAGTGTTGTCAACTGCCACATATAATCTATGTATCGTAGACGATGTCATAGTTTGCCTTTTTCAAAACTGTGGCCAGATTGGATCTGTCATCAGTTAGGCGTCACATTTGTACACGGGGACTATAACTGGGGCAAACTTTTAATTAAACTTCTTTTTAGGACACGGTATGCCATTCAATCCCCGGGTTACTCCCAGATGGGCTTCATTTTCAAATAAGGGCATCCCGGGGGATTGGAAAAAATTTAAACTTGTTAATGGACCCCATAAATGCAGGTCACTAGCAACCAATTGACGTCTAATGATCGATATGAGAATATCAAGGGTATGCTGCTTGCCGCAAAATGGGGGCATAAGTCGCACTATCACTTGTCGGCGGATGCGTTGATTCCCGAAGTGATGCATTGATCCACCTATTACGAACTAAAGCCATTCTCTAAAAGAACTCCTCAAGCTTCCCTTCTCTTATTTCCAACCATTTCGTTACTGTCGGTGCATTGCAGATGCATCTAGGTGAATTTTAACCGAAAATTCAAAAAGAAGGATTACCCCACCCTTCCCCCAGCCAAATCACCATGTTTTAAAAAAACGTCTGTCTCTTGGGATTGTCTCTGTTAGAGGTAGTTTGGCATTCTCTGCTATTACACGTGTCTTCTGAGACAATAACAAGAATCCACAATGTCAGAAACAACAGCTAAGATATCACCCATTCTTCAGGCTCCTTCCCTTATATCCTATTCAATATGTATTAGAGAACTGCTAAATTTTCCCCATTTGAAAGCATTAAACCGGGGTTTTTAATTTAAATTTTAACTGATTTTTCTAAAAGAAATTTGTTTTTTTTCCCTTTTTTAAAAGGAATTAAAAATTTTTATTTAACCCTTTCCCAAAATGGGAAAAGGGAGCCCAAAAATTAAAATTTTTCTCCCAACGGGGAATAGATATTTTTCCCCAAAAAATAATTTTAAAATGCTAAACCCCATAAAAAAAATTTCCAAAAAAGGACCTTCCCCCTTTTTCCATTTATGTTTTAATTTAGGTTTGGGTAGTTTTTTTTCGTTTTTCTTGCATGAAATCCCCAAATTTTGGGCTAACTTAAAAAAATTTCTGGCCCTTTGAAAAAAATTTCACCTTTTAAAATAATTATTTTTTTTCCTTTTTCTTTTTGGAAAAAGGGGGGGAAAATTTGGGGCAATTTAAAAATTTTTATTTAGGGCGCAGGGGGGAAACTTTTTTTTGGGGAGGTTTTTATCCCCTGTTTTATATTTAAAAAAAAAGGTTTCCTTTTTAAAAGAATTTCCCTTTTTTTCCCATGGCCAAAGGTTTGCCCCTTTAAAAATTTTTAAGGGGGTAGGGAAAAATTTTTTCAAACTTTTATTTTTAAAAAAAAAGGGGCCCAAAAAAAATCAACGGGGGAAAAAACTTTTTTCAATTTCTGCCTTTTGGAAAAAAATTTGGGATTTTTAAAAAGTTTTTTTAAATTTAAATCTCAAAATTTTAAATTAAAATAAATAAAATTTTTAAATTTTAAAAAATTTACTTTTATTTTAAATTTTTTATACTAAAATTAAAAAAATTAAAAATTAAAAAAAATTTTAAAATTTTTTTTAAAGTTTTTTTATTCTCTAATAAAAATTCCCCCATTGAAAAAAAATTCCCAAAATTTTTTCCTTTTACTTTGAAAGATTTAAAAATTAGAAATTTTGGGGCGGAAAATTTAAAAATTTTTTTTTAAATTAAAAGTTTATTTGAAATTTTTCATTACCTGTTTTCCCCGAAAAAAGTTTTTTTGTTTAAAATTCCTGGATAAATTTGCCACCCCCAAAGGGAAAAAAAAAATTTAAATTTTAAAAAAAATTTTTTTTTTCTTTTTAAACCAAAATTTAAATTTTAAAAGGGAAAAAAACCCTTTCAAATTTATTTAAGTATTTTATAAAAAAGTGTATTTTTTTACTTTTCCCCCAATTATTTTTTTAAACAAGGGGGAAAAATTCTAATTTTAAAAGGTTTGGCAAAAGTTTTTTTTTCTAAAAATTTTTTTTTGAAATGTTATTTTTGGGTTAAAAAAGAATTAAATTTTTCTTAAATTTTTCCTTAATCACCCCCATAGGGGGGAAAAAATTTTTACTTTTTTTTGGATAAATAATTTTAAAGGGTAAAGAAACAATTACTTTAAAAAAAAATATTTTTTCCGAAAATTTTTTTCTTTTTTTCCCTTTTTTTGAAAAACCCGGGGAAAAAAATTAAATTTTTTAAAAGTATTCTTTAATTAAAATTTTTTTCATTTATTTTTTTTATGTTTTTTAAGTCCCCCAAAACCATCACGAGAGGGGGTTTTGTGAATTGTACCTTTTTTTTGGGGCCATTTTCCAAGGGGGTAAAACGAAATTAAAAAAAAGCTGGCCCCTTTTCCCAAATTAATTTTTTTTTTTTCCTTTTTTTGGCCTAAAAAGTAATATTTTGAAAAAAAGGGGTTCTGGAAATAATTTTTATGGGAAACCCTTTTTTAAATTACTTTTATTAACTCCCCTCCTCTATAAATTTTTTTTAATTTAAATTTACCTTTTAAAAAATTTTCAATTTAAAAAAAATCCTTTTTTTTTAAAGGGGCCAATTGAGGCCCCCGGGTTTTTTTTAAAGGGTTTTTTATTTTGGAAACAATTACAAAATAAATAAATTTTTATCTTTAAACCCCCCATTTTTAAAATTTTCCAAATTTCTCCCTTTTTTCCCCCCGGCCCCACCCTTTTGGAAATTTTGGCTTTCTTTGCCAAAAAATTTTACGGTTTAAAACCCTCAAAAGTTTTTAAACATTCAAGTTGAACCCAAAAAAAAAACACCCCCCTTTTTTTATGACAAAACGTTTAAATTAAAATAGGAAATTTTTTTTCCTAATTTGTAATTCTTCTTTATATAATTTTTTTATTTAACTTTAACAATTTTAATAAAATACTTTTAAAAAAAATTTTTTCTTTTTTATTTGGGAAATAAATTGGGTTTTAAATTTTTTTAAAAAATTTTTTTAAAAACTTTAAAATTTAAAAAATTTAAAAGAAATCATCAAAGGGGAATTTTTTAAATTTGTTTTAAAATTAAAAAATTTTTTTTGTTTTAAAAAACAGGGAATTTTGGATCATTTACATGGAAATTTTTTTTGGTAAACGAAAAAATACTTTAAAACAATTAAAAAATTTGACCATTTTTTTATTTTGTCTCTTTCAATTTAAATTAAATTCCATTTAAAAAAAATTCAAAATAAAATTTTTCTTTGTTGATCTAAGTAGAAATCGACTTAATTTTTTTTTTATATTACTTGTTTCAAAAAAAGTTGTAAAATTTGATAATTAACTTGTAAGAATGTATCAAAACAATTTTTCACTTTGCTTTTAAGGTAAGTTACAGCAATATCAAGAACAGAGTAATTAATGATTATTTTACTATAAGAAATGGTGTTGCCGAATGAATAATATTGAAAACAGAGTGCTTCTTTTTTCGCAGATGAATAGAATGGATATTTATTTCATCAGTTTCTTTCAATTTGGAATTATTCGTGGCTAACAACACATTCGAAAAGCTCAAATCTTCATGAAGTCCTAAATTAATTGTTTATCTCTTTATCGTACGGGTATAAAAAGCATCTACTGACCAATTAATTCACTGCCTCCAAGGTGATTTCTAATCTTTTTCTTATTAATCATCGGCTGAGAAGACAATACCAAGGAAGGAAGGGAGTGAGAATCTTCCTTTTGGGGAAGGGGGCTTTGCGGAAGCAAGCATGACGATAATGATTATACATCCGTTAACTCGAGGGAACCCCGGGAATATGGCGTTTTTATGCGATCACATGCTGAGTTAAAACCGATATGAAACGGTGAAATAGGAACATCTCTATTGTAAAAACAATGATCGTCCAAAGGGTTTTAAGCGACGAAATCAAATAAAGATTCTGGTAGGGAATAGTGAAGTTATTGGGTCTTAAAAAAAATGGAACAAAAAGTTGGAAGTCGAAAATAGGTATAGGTTGAGTTCAGTAGAGGAGATTTTGAATACGCTTTATCGTTTGCTGAATCATTTTCTAATTGTAAAAGAATTAATTTTATAGTTTGTTATCGGTGAGAGTTTAAGAAGTTTTTAAAGAGACGATTTAAGTGCTAGAAATATGAGTAGAGTGTACAAGCTTATTAATGCCTTTTTTTAAGCTAAGGTAACTAAAGTAAAGAGTTAAAGTTAAGAAAATATTAAAACAAGCAGTCAAAATTTTTGCAATTTTTGTATGTTTTATGATATTGTACACGTACAGTCAGCAAATGAGTTCTTTTTCCCAGCAGTGCTCCCAAACCAAACCTATTTTAAAAAATGATTATTTTTCGTAAATCTACGAATATAAAGGAGAAAAATGACTCACTCACGAGATCTCCGGAACAGTTAGACCTACAGACATGAAATTTGGCAGTCATAGTTCTTTTGTTGAGGAAGAGACCCGTTAAGAACGAGTTTTGCAGAAATCTATTCCCAAGGAGAGTTGCGGGTTTTTACGGGGTGTTATAGATTTTAAAAAATTCATCTTTGAACTAATGGACCCCTGACTTGAAATTTGACAAGCATGTTTCTTTTGTTGAATAGAGATCCGCTAAAAATGGATTTTGGGGGAAATGACTCTAAAGGGGATACGGGGGTGTAAAAGATAATATATCTTTGTTTTGTGAAATTAAGTCCTTTTTTTTTCATTTAAGAGGCGAGGGCTATGTGGGAAGGTATTTTAATACATTGAAATCCTTAACGCTAGGACTTAGACGAAGTTGTTTTTTTTTTGTTGAGGAAATGTTTGATACCGTATGTATTGGTACACTGCTCATCATTCAAAATATATCATCTTGAAGGGCAAAAGAAACCAAAGCAAAATTATTGGAATAATAAAATAAAATACAAGTGGAAAATGATAGAAATAGCAATTCCATTTCGGCATGCGGTGCATAAAAAAGCAGTACTTTGTGTATAGCTGCCATGGCTAACTTTTTCAATGCACCTCGATGATGAAAGAAAAATGTTTTAGATGTGTTCTTGAGGTATATTAGTCTATGTTGCTTCCAAAGGTTGCCACAAAGTTCATGTGACGTTGCAGCGGGTGTGTTTGCTGGAGCATTTGTTTGCCAATCTTCGACCGCAAGATCTTGAGGGTTGGCAGGTTAGCAATGATATCTAATAGGGAATGAAGAGCTCTTTTAAAAGTTACGTGCAACTTGTGGTCTTGCGTTGTCCATTGAAACATGACCGTAGGCACACTTTGTGGCTGTAAGAAAGAGAACGGGGGAGGGGGGTAAGTTGGACTGTAAAACTTCAGGGAAGTAGCAGTGACTACTAAATGTATGCGGTGTTGGAGGGAGAGGGGGTGAATAAAACCTCATGGCTCTACTGCAGTGCCGATTTAAGATCATTTCGAGACCTGGGTGCAGAAGATCTACAGGTCCGCTTAGTATTGGAGGATCGAAATTTAAAACCAGGAACTCTGGATAAGTGCAGCTTATCCTGGCCTTTCTGGGTACCCGACCCCTAGGCGCCCGCCTAATCAGCCAATGGATAAACCCCGGCATTGCTCCGCTGAAACTATAACACCAGGTGAATAAAGGAGATGCAATGCAATTTTTTTTTTTAAAAAAAAGTGATTCCTATGAAAAATTAATGTGCCGTTTTTTTGTCCATGTCCAGCGTTGAACACACTATTGAAGCCTAAAACGCGTGTGATGAATAGTTAAAGGTTATCACAGCAGTGAATACCTTCTTAACAGTGCCTCACATGAGGGGAGGGGGTCCCAGGTTCGGACCCCCACAACCTTGATATTTTTTCGATTGATTATAATCTTTTGTATATAGTACATCAAATTTAATTCAGTATTTGTTATTAATAATTAATTTCACAAAGTAGTGCTAATTACTTATTTAATAATTTATTTTTTACTGTTTTTTGTTCTCGACAATCGCGCGCGCGACAACATCAAAAGAATACGTTTGGCGGCGTATTGGGGTATGATACGAAAAGGATGGACTTTCAACCCTCCCCCCCCCCTCCAAAAAATTTCTGTGTACACCACTGCTTGTTGATGATATCGAAAACAAAAGGACAACACAGATTGTTGTTCAAAATACCCTATTTAGATTCTCGATGTTGCAGTGCAATCCAGTGGCATACACAGACTTCTTTGATATAGAGGGTTATATTCCCCCAAACAAGTAGACAAAGAGCGCCTTGGTCAAATCTCTTTGCTAAAAATTAAAAATCTTTTGGTCTACGGAAAGGATTTGAACCTTCAACACTTCCCATGTGTTCCTCATGTTCCCATGCGTTTCTGGTGCAATAATTGCAGTGGAGTAACATAGAAAATTAATGCCCCGAAAGGCAGGTTTTGAGTTCCAAGCCGGATCTTTCAAAGAATTGCAAGACCATAGCATAACATAGGCTTTGGGCCCCCTAGAATCATGGCAATGATGACATTCGTGTACGTGTGTGGAGACCCCAGGGTGAACATTTCAAACCTGTCTTCGATGTACAACCGCACACCACTCCCACGACTGGTGTGATGGTATGGGGTGCCATCGCACAAGACACGCTGTCATCCCGATTCCACGGCTCGATGACTGCCCAGGGGACGTTCTGACATTCTTCCCGCCCTTGTGGTT
>BMAV01004095.1:4397-15943 GCA_019973955.1 Trichonephila inaurata madagascariensis
TCAATTATTTCAGGGAAGAAGGCAAAAGAACGGAGGATTTAATACCCTGTTAAGCCCCTCTAGCGAGAATGCACGATGCGATACGATCAAGCATTGAGGCATACAAGTTCGGTATGATGTCTTGAGACATTTCATTCCATATCTGCTGTAACCTTGCCTCTAGTTCGTTCAAACTCTCGGGATACCCAACTCACCATCCCAAATGATCCCAGATATGATCGATTGGAGACAAATCTGGGGATCGGGCAGACCAAGAAATGATAGTAACAATACGGAAACTTTCTTGGGACACCCTTGCCATGTGAGACTGAGCATTGTCTTGTTGAAAAATGGATCCTGGGAGCCATTACATGAGTGGCAACACATTTGATTGCTGGATGTCATGGTTCCTCAGATCAATACTAGGGGTGACCATGTATTGTAGGCAACGGCACCCCATACCATCACTCCAGATGTGGGAGCGGTGTGTCGCTGTAAAGCAAAAGCAGTATTTAGACGTTAAACACGGGGTCCACGTACAGAAACGCGATTGTCATCACTGCTGAGATTGAATCTTTATTTGTTGCTAAAGACGACCAGGTTCCATTCCGCTGCAGTCCAGTTTCCTTGTACGCGGAACCTCTCCAAACGGAGGTGTCGATGGGTGGGTGTCAAGGGCAGCACACGTAATAGGCGCCGCGATCCCAAATGTCCTTCAGCCTCAGCTTTTCTTTGTAAACGATTCAGCACACTCAAATAAGTCTTGATTAACTGTTTTAAACTCCACAGAGAACGACGTTAAATGCCCTCTTCCGGCTATACGTAATGCGTAATCACTCTGCTTTTTCAATAATTTATATATCTCTTCATCATGTACCTTCATGCCAAGTTTCGTTACGATCCCGCAATCATTTCTTGTTGCGCTAATTTTTTTGTCCATGAGTGTATATATACAGTCGTGCCTTCATATTACGGACACCTATATTGCGAATTCTTCTATACAGCGAATTTTTTCCTGGAACCATGAACATTTCACGATTTTCTTCGTAAAATAACTTCCCATTAAAAGGAAATTTTCTCTTGGGATTTTATTTCTCCCCACCCCCACCTCTTTTGAATCATTTCTGGACATTTCAAGTTATTCTCTCTTTTAACTCATATGGTAGTCATAAATCTTGAATTGGTTTCCTATGGTACCTAGCTCAAAGAAGCTGTAGAATTCTGGGCGTTTCATCCAAGAAGTAGTACAACTTTTAACTCCGCATCCAGTTCACTGGAAACATCATAGACATCTCCTTTCATCCTCAGGGGAATTGTAACGTGTGCCCGTGTCCTTGAACGATTCTTCATTTATTTGTAGTCTTGATCAGCCGTACTGTTAACTTCGTTTCTTGTAGCTCTAAAATTGCAAAACATAAGTGCTTAAACATCAATATATATATATATATATATATATATATATATATATATATATATAATTCTTCTGGAAGTGGGTAAAGGCGTCAAGAAAATTTACTGTAGATTTTTCTTTCACTCTTTTTGATTGGTAAGATATATAAAATAAATATTATTTATTTACAAAAAGGTGTGAATAATTACTTTTTTTAATATATAGTGTTTATGAATTTAAAATTTGTTTTATGTGGTTTATAAAGAAAATTGTAAGTTGAACCTCTATATAACTAATTTTTTATATAATGAACTTTTTTTCGCTATTTATTGACTTCGTTATATATAGGTCCGACAGAATTTATATAACAAATGACATGAGAAACATAATTATTTATACTTAACGTGATTTATTTTCTTTTATTTCTGAATTGACTTTTTTATTTAGTGTCTTTCAAAGATATTTCTGAATGGTATAAGTAGATGTCAAAATGAAGGGATGGCAAACAAATTTTTAAAAAAGTTATAATTATATGTAAAAATATTTAAAAAAATATTGCGTAAAAATGCATTTTGAAGGTATTTAGAAATAACTTAACAATCTTGCTAATAATGCCAAGTAATATAAAAAATGAATTTTAATCAATTCATACTTAGATCAACACAAACAATTTTTATTTTAGCTACATTTATTAAATAGTTACAATTAATATAAATATGTATATACATTTGACTGAATCACAACATTAAGTGGTAATTAATTTTATTAATTGTCATTAAAGTATCGTATTGTCATCCAAAACAATCATGTATATAAAATTTCAGTTTAACTGAATGCTTTCAAACGTGAGAAAAAAACCTTTTCACAAGTTTTGACACAAGTTGCCAAAATGATGCCAACGTGGCTGTATTTGTAATTCTTTAAATATTTAGATTAACCAATTAATTTTCATTAATTATAATTAAATTATTGTATTTTCATCCAAAATAATCATGTGTATAAAATTTCGGCTGAATTGAGCGCTTTAAAATGTATTTTATTTACGAATGAAAATTCCACCAAGTCAAATAAATAAATATGTGGAGAGTGTGAGCAAATAGTAGGAATTGAAAAATACAAAGGATGTTAATAATTACAGTAAAGGAAAAACTGTTGGTTGTTATGATTCTATTGTTATGATTGTTATGAGGATTTATATGAAATCTAACACAGTTCGGATATGGTACAAATCATTTTATACGTGTAATAAATATAATTTAAATTGTTTAATAAACACAAATATATTTTTCTTCATTCATTATGATAATTTTACAGAAAATTAATATTAGGTTTAATGGAAGCCGTTACAAATAAGAGACGGTATTATCTAATAGATGAACTGCTAGAATCAACACGCTTAGTATGTATCTTGCTTTCCTGAAATAAAGACCTGCTCGAAACATAATCCCTAGCATTATTTTTAAGAGAGGTTCGCAATATATACTTTATCTTCAAAATATTTTCATTTAAGGGGAGTTAGATACCTCTCTCTATATATATACTAACAATGTGCTAAATTGGCTGTTTTCGATGTACCTTTTCTCAAAATCTGTTATATGTACATGCCTGAAATTTTTTATACAATTAAAGTACACCTCTCTCATTATACTGAAATGAGCTTTTATAGCAAATTTTGAATTTTTTAATAAATTATTAAATTTTTTATCAAATGTTGCGAAATTTGTTCCATTTTTCGCTTAAAAAATTGATAAAAAATAAATTTTTGAGTTTTTCACAGAATGCTCATTTTAGTATATATTAGACATCATTATAAATATTTCATTAAAAATTTACATACTAGTGAACAGTAGTTTCTCAGAAAAAGTACATCGCACATTAAAATTTACATTTTGAGATAAATTGTTTTTATTGTATACAGTGAGACTTCTAATCAGCTAGGGAATAAAAAATAAGAGCCTCAGTTAAGGCTAAAAAAAAAGATATGTGTTTTGGTTTATTATCTGACGTTACACTTTTAAGCAAAAACAAACCACTTTGTTTACATTTTTCGCCAATATAATGGGCATGGCCCAGATTCAACGATTATTTAAAAATAAGATTTAAGGGCTTATAAATACCCTAGAGGTTGAAGCAAGGTATTTTTAGAAAGGTTAAAATCTATACAAATTAAAATGTAAAAATCTCAAATTGTTAAAGAAATAAGATTTTAGCTTTCAAACACCCCTTAAAATTAACCAGTAGACAGGTGTTAGGCATTGCTAAATGATCTATAGACGCTCAGATTCAACACACGAGAACATTTGTCAACAAACGGATGCGACTGATAAAAATTTTCGATATCAGTACCCCACGTTTTGAAATGGACGATTAGAATACAATTGAATAAGAAAATTTTAAAAGAAACAAATTTACATCTTAATCTTAAGATGAAATATGTGCAAAACGAAAGAACCTTTTAGCAGTGTGCAATGAAAGATAATGTGGAAAATTCTAGGAATAAGAATCTTAGAATACCCTGAAAAGAAAACAAAAAGTTGGATCAATTCGGAACCTAGTAAAAATAGCAATCGAAAAACGGCAATCTCAGTCAATAGGGAAGACACCTGCGAATAGTATGCTTATTAAAAACAGAGCTGGATTCATCTTCAATACCGTATTAAATCATTCATACTTGTGACATAGTGTCACAATTAAAATAAACTAAAGAAAAATTAAGACATCACGATACTGAACAAATAGAATCTTCAGCATTACGGTATGTGACGAGCTTTATGGCGATGTTTCAGAAGACAAACAAGGTTGAATTTGAATAGAGGTAAATAATGAGCGTATGAATTGGTATACGAATATTTACAGTCTACAAATGATATTTACAGTTTTTTGAAGAAAACAATATTTTTGTGAAATTATTTTATATTTATATCATTATATAGATTGCATAAAAGTTTTTTTCAAGACTAATGAGATTATTCTTCATGCTACTTTTCAATTCCTACTATTAGTTCACAATCTCTATATATTTATTTATTTATTTATCTTGGTGGAATTTTCATTCGTAAATAAAATACATTTTAAAGCGCTCAATTCAGCCGAAATTTTATAAAGTATAATAATAAAAATAACATAATAAAAGTGAAATACATATTAATGCTGATATAATATAATTATAAACGCATCAGTACTGCACAAAGTATTTGATAAGTAATTTATCAATACTAAGTTATGAACAAGATTAATAATTACTTATATTTCCCATGGGCTTGCATGTACAAATTTTAATACTTATTTTGATAGTTTGAGTGGTATATAATTAAAATTGTATCGCGTAGCTTTACGTCAAATACATTATTATTGGATTCAATTTATTGTAATTGTATGGAATAAAATTGAGATGAGGAAAATTATGATTGAAAATTGGGTAGCAAGTATTAAAAGTTTGAGAAACACTAATTGACACCATAAAACAGCGTTTCTCAAACTGTGGGGTGCGACCCCCTAGGAGGACGTGAGAATTCTACAAGGAGGTCGCGAGTATATTGAAAATTCGAAAATAAAAGATTATTTTTAAAAAATTATTAATTCATTGAAAATGAACAAACACATTCTGACATAATAAAAGATAAAATACACTTTTACATTGATATAATACACTTATAAATGTATAAGTACTGGATAATGTAATTTACAATTAAATTAACAATACTAAGTTAAGCACAAGTTTAATAATTACCAACGACCCCACGGGCTTGTCATATATAAATTATATGCAAAAATTAACACTTATCTTGATAATTTGTACTGTGTTTATAATTAATCCTATAATAGCCAATTAAAAGTTATGCGATTCGCTCCCCAAAACCACCGTTTTCCACGTAAACGTGCGTATGTGATGAGACGGTTGGGGAGAAAAGGAATAAATAAGTAAATTCATCACAAACACTGTCAATGTCCTTTTATTGCATTCCAAAAGGGAATACATTTGGAATAATTTTATGGATATAGCAGTGAACACAGAAAAGATCATACTTTGGCAAGACGTATATATATGTCAGGGGCAATTAACTCTTTGGATGAGTGAGACGTTCATATATGCCGGTTGTATTGAAGAGGTTAAAGTTCTATTGTAGCTTTAGCATTCATGTTATACTATTATTGAATTCAATACATTATTATTGTATGGAAGGGGTCAAATACATTATTTTTGAAATTAATTCATTGTTATTGCATGAGGGGGTCGCGATGAAAATTATGATTGAATATTGGGTCGAAAAATATTGAAACTTTGAGAAACACTGCCATAAAAATATCAGACAACATATTTAATATAAAGCGAGCAGTACCATCCTTCGCTCTAGAGCTTGCCAATATCCGGTGAGTTGTTGACTCTACAAGCAACTGGCAGATATTCTGAAATGTCTAGTTTCAGATACTTATCATTTGATTCTACAAGTTTCTTACATTCCTTGATGTTAGCTTAGCCACATGAGTTCGGTTTTCAGGTTGAACCGCAAATACTCGATTTGATTCATGTCAGGTGAATTCGAGGGATAAGATATGAATGCTTAAGGTATCCGACTACGTTCGGAACCATATAATTTTAAAAAAGCGCATAAATGGATAATTTTCATGATATTTAGTGTCACTTAGATTAGAATACATGTATACAATTGTTTTAAGGACATTATGACAAAAAAAGATTATTAAAATACAATATTTTGGCAAAACATTCACTTAGAATAACCTTTTTTTTTCAAATGTTCTCCTTTTGTAAAGAATACTTCTATTGTATTAATATTTTGCCTGTATATAGCTCAGACCTCTGTACAAAGGCTCAACTATGATTTTTGAAAAATTCAAATTATTTTCAGTTACAACCATTTGAAATAACTATCGGCGTATTTTCTTAAAATTTCTCCCTTTTGTTTTCGTAAAACATGGATAAACAGACTTCCGATTTATGCATTTCAGAAATTCTAGTTGAGCCTCTGTACAGAGGTCTGAGCTATAGACAGGCAAAATATTAATACAATAGAAGCATTTTTTACAAAACGAGAACATTTGGAAAAAAGGTTATTCTAAGTTACTTTTTTGTCAAAATATTTTACTTAAATAATTTATTATTGTAATACTATGCTTAACTCAATTTTTTATACATTGTCTAATCTAAGTGACGCTAAATATCATAAATATTAACCATTTACACGCTTTTGCAAAATCACGGTTCCGAACGTAGTCGGATACCTTAAGCAGCTCATCAGAGTGTTCGTCTATTCGTTTTTTGACACTTCAGGCCATATGATATGGTGCATTTTTTTCTATTGGTAGACACCATTGACAGCAGGGAACATTTTTCATGAAGTAGTCTGACTTAATGGTCCCCTAACGTACAAGCATCAAAAAGTGTTCAAAAGAGATGAAGAATTTGAATATTCCCCATAAAAACATCGTCCACTCCATAACACTGTTTCCATCACCTTGTAATTGGCTATGTGCGATATCAAAGTCGCACGGTTCAGCTACACGAGGGATTTGGCGACGGGCCACGTAATTTTTAACCATGGTCAAGTGACGTGGATGACACCTGAGCTGGAACCCCCTCTCCTAACTACCACACCACACCTACTGGAGGACATTAGAGCTTTCTACAGATTTAACGTACATCACTCCTCTACACGGTGGGTATTTAGTGGTACTGGGAGTGAACTCGTGACAAGGTCAGCCACGATTGGCTATGTACGTGTACCGGTGCAATAATGTTTATTAGAAATCGGCATATAAGCACTAACCTGTCAGTGTGATTAGCCAAAGAGCTTTATTCGTCGTACCGAGTGACTTTCTCTTATTGTTTTAAGGCCCACTGGTAAATTTTATTGTTGCATTGCAGACACTTTTAGCGATGGCGTACCGTCAGAACAGGGATACTGTTCGGGGCAGCCATTGCACCCTTTCCATCATGGTCAACAATACGTGCTGTTTCTTGTTCTTCTCTGGAGCAGATGCACTTTCACGATAAATCGCAAATCGTCATATCGTTCAATCTTCCGTACACCTGTTTACATAAGTATTCACATCACCTCATGAGTATCCCACCAAACGCTCTGTATCTGAAATAGACGTCAGCTGACGCCAAGCCATAGCGGTTTCAGATTATTCAAAATTTGATAAAACAGCTGTATTTCCCATTTTTGTCGCTAAAGTCTATACGCGTGGAATTGCGGCAAATAAGCACTGTATTTACTCAAGCTTAAATGGTATAAGTACAGTTATTTGAAATTCAGACAAGTTCATTTTCCTAGGTGAAGAGGGGGTTTAATGTGATTCATCTTTCTTTATTAATACTACATAAAAGAAACATATCGAATACGAGTTTATTGAACTTTTATTGATTATACTCTTTTTGCTTTAACTCTATTTTATGGAAAATTCAAGAACATAAAATTACATTTTTATATATATAATGTTATAATAACTTTAATTTTTGCAGTGATTACAATCTGTGATATAACTTTTGGTAGGGTTCATATACTTTCTAAAAAGTTTTATTCCATATTCTTTTTATTTTTTTAAAGCAATACGTGTCAGATCTCTATTCAATTGCTTTTGCTATACATTTTTTTTGTACATCCTTAGCTTATCGATTTATGCAGAAATATCCTAAGTACAGTTGTTGTGTCCAAAGCAGAAAAGTTTTGAAGTCGGTTCAATTATGCGAGTTTAAGTTGTGGGAAGAGGAAGAAGTTTTATGGATTAAGATCTGGCGAGTATGATGAATGTTCAATTTGCACCATCCCATTTTTTTATCAGGAACTGTTGGACGATTTTGACTGTGTGAGGGGGAGCATTGTCATGAAAAAAACAACAACATGTACTTTGTTGTGCGTGCTGGGGTCGTACTCTACGTATCCCTCACGTATTTCTCATCCCGAAATACTGCGTAAGGATTTGTCGTACGGATTCATGATTAATCTACAGTTCATCAGCTATCATGTGCACAGTTGATCGGCGATCTTTCGTGATTAATTTCCTCACATTCTCAATGTTTTCGTCACCGGTCTTTTGCTACGCTGTTTGTCAGAAACAATTTTCCGGCCTTCTCGACAACGGGCGAACCACTCGTACACACACTTCATGGAATGTGCTTGATTTTCATGAACACATAAGTTTATTTCGGTGTTTTGCCAAACATAATACAAAGCTTGAAATTGATCATTTTTTTCTCTTCATTATTCTGTTCTCATTTAAGAATCAACGCACTAACAAGCACTTTGTAAAATAGGTCTTACATAGAACACAAACGAGGCTAAACAGAAAAACGATAAATGCAAATAGTCAAAACTTTCCGCTATGCATGTGCTGCGTTTGTTTTTCGCCAGTGTTACCAGATTGATAGTTCCGACTTCATTCACCGAACTTTATTGTCAAAGGTTGTACCATCAGTTGAGGCTGTTTCATGCGATTGACCGATTTCATTTTAACTGATTTATAGATTTAATTTTCATATTCTTACTCTTTTATTCTTAAAATTGATTTTAATACTCCAATACACTTAAAATCTTTCAATTATTTTATATTATTCCTTACAGTTATCTAGTTTTAAATTATTTATTACGTTTCAGTTATAATAAAATAAAAATTGGCGCATGCATAATAAGTAGACGTACATATCACTTATGATACTAAAGTGGCATATTTAGAATTCATATGTATTCTGTAAAATGTCTCACTTCTACATGCACAAAAAGTTATATTTTTAAATTTTAATTTCTTTTGAAATGAAAGGAAACTAAATATATATTTTTAAATCTCTTTATTTATAAGATTATTTCTTTCATAATGATAATTCATACTCAAACAAAAGAAATTTTTATGAAAAGAAACTGGAAGAAAGAAATATTTTTATTAAAACTTTCCATTTAAAAAACAAAAATGGATGCATATATATTTTTTCAAATATATCCTTAATAAATCCTAAATTGACATTATATAAATCAAGTGACTGTAAATTTTAATACATCATAAAAAATAGTAGTATCATTTTTTATAATATTCAACTTTTTTAATGAATAATCGAATTACTTAGCATTTTTATTAAAAATAATTCTTTTATATAACTATTTTAAAACTTTCTCAATTCTGAACTTCTTTCTTCGATTCTGAATTAGTTTTTTTCTTTTGGGGGGGGGGGGAATTTTATACATTCCTCTCAGTCAAATATAGTTTCTATTTCTTTTTTCCCTTAAAATGAGCTGTAAAGTTTCAATTCTAGAAATTGAATAAAAAACATTCCACATAAATATATTTGTTTGAACAATAACCTCAAAATTCCTCCTGTGAATAGCTTTTTAAAAATAGTTTGACTTGTACCAAAACTTATTGTATTTGCTTTCTCACTTAGGTCACGAGCCTTATAAAAGAGGTTTTTGCAAATTTTCTCTAATAATTAGTAAGTATTTCCTGAATCGTGAAACTTTAAATACGGTGACAGAAAACGGTTGAATTAAAAAGGAAGAAAACATTATTACAAGGAGAAGAAACATTACATCTAAACCCATTGTGAAGACGCAAACTCCCATAAACGTTTAGATTGCTCACGCTATTGTGTTTTTCACACACCCTTGATATATTTCAGCCCATAAAGAGTGCAATTTACTTGTAATTACACCAGCTGCTGCAAGAATACTTCGTATTTAATAGTTCCAAGCAAAGCTCTAGAACAGTTTTAATTTCAGGGAATTTTTTACAGTTTATAGGTAATGTTATGCATTCTTTGATAGTCGTAGAATCTTTATGGTAAAATAACGACCCCCACGGGACATTAAATAGCATATGATTTCCAACTCTATTCTTTCCAAGGGTGGAAGGGAAATAGCCAAATGACTTACAAAACATGGGTTTTGATATATGTTCTTAAATGCATGTGATAAAATGTTTAAACACTATATCATTCTATATATATATATATATATATATATATATATATATGATGATATATATGCCTGAGAGTCTAATATGTATATAATAGAAACTGTAAGGCATATATTTATTCTTAGTCCTAAATACCACTATCATACTTATGGCTTAACTAAAATTTTTTGAAATTTTCTCAGAGCTCTATTCTTATTCATTTTTTTTATTGTCTTGCTGTTTGAATGTATAGTTTCCTGTCGACGGATATTTAAAATATTTCCAACTACTTAGATGAAAAGAAAATTTTATTTAAGGTATCCGACTACGTTTGGAACCGTGACTTTGAAAAAGCTTATAAATGGATAATATTTATGATATTTAGTGTCACTTAGATTCGAATACATTTATAAAATTGTTTGAAGAATATTATTATAATAAAAAATTATTTAAAGACACTTTTTCAACAAGAAATCAACTTATAATTACCTATTTTCAAAACATTCTCCTTTTATGGAAAATGCTTTTATATTAATAATATTTTGCTTATATATCTCTAAGACTTCTCCAGAGAGCCTGAGCAAGGATTTTTGAAAGATTCACATTACTTTTAGATTTACTACCAATTGAAATAATTATCGGTGTTTTTTGTTAAAATTCCCCTCTTTAATGTATTAAAAAATAAATAAATACACTTCTAAGTAATATATTTCAAAAATCCTATAGTCCAGACTCTGCACAGAGGTTTGAGCTATATATAGGCAAAATGTTATTGTTATAGAAGTATTTTTTTTAAAAGGAGAATGTTTGGAAAATATTTAATTATATGTTCATTTTTTGCTAAAATATTACATTTAAATAATTTATTATTGTAATAACGTGCTTTAAACTATTTTATACATGAATTCTAATCTAAGTGACACTAAATATCATGAAAAATACCTATTTATACACTTTTGCAAATCACGGTTCCGAACGCAGTCGGATACATTAAGGCGTTACTAAGACCTTTAAGTATTCTGAATATAGAATTTCTAACTATCATGGTTGCATGCATTAGGAAACTGTATAACATAGATATATTTAAAATGGTTTCTAATATCGCCTATTGAATGTATGCTCGCTTAAACTCCCCTCCTTCTGGAGAGTCTATTTTCGCAAAACGCTCTCTGTGTGTATCTGTAATTAACAACAGAAACATGCATACCGAATAAAAAGTCTTTATAGGTCTAATACAGTGCTTCTCAAACTTTCAATACTGGCGCCCCCTTTT
>BMAV01004097.1:21036-54442 GCA_019973955.1 Trichonephila inaurata madagascariensis
TTCTACGTTGGGAAGCGCACTTTGTCTGTAAAACGCAATTTTCTCACAAGGAGCACAAGTGCTGCAGGGAAAATAATACACTTCCGTGTTTCTCCCTCTGTCTCAATATATATATATATAAGTTTAATATATTCAATAGATTTAATAATTTATCGTCTTTCAGTAAGCCTGGAATGCACTTATGAGGATAGTTTTCAGTGTGACGAAAGTATTTGCATTATTGGATCCAAGGTGTGTGATGGTGTAGAAGACTGCGAAAATGGCTCTGATGAAGTTGGATGTGGTACGAAATCTCTCTTCTCTCAGTTGATATTAACACGAATAAATAATGCTAATTTTCACTTCCACTATTTCTCGCATGTAAATTGATGCATGAATTAAAATTCTTAATTTATTCTACTATAGGAATTTATATCCCCACTTAAGAAAAATTAACTTAATATTATATTGAAGTACATATATATTTAACGCAATATAATATAAAATAATTATGTATTATATTATAATACTTTCTGTCTAATATGAATATAACATTCATTTGATAAAATATATGAAATTCAAAAAAGCTGAAGTAAGCAATAGTGCTGTCTTATTTAGTGCTGTCAAAAAATAGTAAAGATGACTACATAATGTTTTTAAGCTTGCGATGGAATCTACACGCTACTGTATCTTTTCATAAAATTAGCAATTCTTATACAGTTTAAAAATTATCATATGCTTAAACTCTTGTCGAGTGTCTTCAGATATATGTGTATGATTAGCTTATATTATATCTAATGATAAATACCTTGTATTTTAATTAGTACTTTGGATTATATAGTTTCAAAAAAAAGTTATTCTATTGAAAGGATATTGTATTTTTTGATAGAAATAGAGACTTTTTATCAAATTGATGACTATATATAACAGAAACAATATACAACTGTTCATATTATTCATCTTATTACGTATAGGTTTTAAGAAATAAGGTAGCAAGCCCATTCAGAGGAAACGTTTAATCAGAAAAAATATAAAAAAATCTATATAATTTAGGACGGCACAGATACATATTACTTTCTCACATAGTCACCATACTTATCGAGAAAGTTGTTCCATCGCTACACCAAACCATCGAAACCAACATCGTCGAAATCAGTTTCAAGGGTGTGCGACTACGTCAAGACGGCTAGCTGAGCCTCAGCATTGGTTCAGAAATGTTGACATCCCGTTTCTTTAAAGGTTCGATGAGGTAGATATAACTTATGAGGGATCGGGAATGTATGGAGGGTGGTCCGGTACCCACCGAAAATGATTTTTCTTCATCTAGTTCTGCTTTTGTCAAATGCAGTGCACCAAAACCACACCTGTCTTCGTGATATAACTATTGCACCATACACTTCTACCAATTGCCGATGATGAATTCATGAAATTTTCATTAAATGCAAAAACCGTGTCACATTTATATTTTCAATTGGGGACCATGTTTCCGTTATGCAGCCATCTTTTAACTCAGATTTAGCTATGTTACTGGAAAAACCAGCTCCATCTACCGATACAGTTTGAATGCTGTGGTCGCCAGCGTTATCCTTAGAGCAATTTTTATTCATATGGATAATTTGCACTTCAGCCTTGTTACCTTAATTTTTGAAACTTCTAAGTAAAATAAAATTTAGTTGACAACAAAACAATGATTAAAAATTATAAAAACCTATATGCATATTTAAAAAGAATTCTTCATAAATAAAACTAAATTGTCCTTAATCCTTTTAGTTACCGAAATCTTTGCTACCGAAGGAGTAAATGAAGCACGCGAGAAAGTTATTGATTGGATGATCAGAAACAGAATTACTTGGAACTGGCGTGATGACATGCCAAGAGCTGTTGTAGCTTTATACCTGGCTTCCCATATGAATTTCAATGGAACGAGTCTTGAAGAAGAGCTCTTGGTAAAGCAACTGGAACTCAAGGTTGCCTTGGCTCTACTAAGGTATACGAAAACTATCTATTTACCTTGGCTGTTTTGTTGGCTTTCACTTTTGACACCGAGTCTTTTTAGACTTTTCATACCAATCATATGGTTAAATAACCAATGAATAATTAATATGACTACTTAAAATATAACTTTGCGCATTGTAAAGAAAGGTATCAAAATTAAATGTATAGGGAACACAATGCGGTATGTTTGAGGATTCTCCTCAACCAGATCAATTTAATAAATGTTAATTTTAATATTTAAATCGCTTGAAGTAAATAGATTTAAAAGCGAAACATAAAAGTAAAGTGTGTTTTACAGTGAATGGACAAATACAATGAATACTTACTTATAAGGGAATCTTCTCCCGGTAAGTCTCGTGTGTGACCAATTTTAAAGCATGTTAAAACTACGGTTTGTGTTCTAGATAGTAATGATCTTCACTGAAAAATGACGAGTTCTTTGAAATTTTTTATTAATTTTAAGGTTCCATTGATCCTACCAATGTTCGTGAACAGCTGATTCAATATATTTCTCAATATCGCATAATTAAATCTTTGGCGGGGCAATCAAACAAGAGAGAGAGACACTTATTTCACCGCTGTATGAACTGTTTTATTATCCTGGATTACTAAGTATGGTATATAACAAAAGCAAGTATTATTTTTCGATTCTGTTTTATAAATCACTTTAAATATTTAAATGACCAATAGATAACAGGATGAATTTGAATGTCATATTTCTACAACATGTGGCACAATCTATCGCTTTCTTAATGGAAGGTATTTCAGGGATAAAAACAGAACATGATGGAGGAAATCGTAAGGTAACTGGAGACTATGGTAACAGGCATTAACATGATTTGTATCCCATATTTCACAGCATTTACAATCCTGGGAAATATGGGATCGAAAATTTAGTTTTTGTCCAAAAATTGAACCTTAAAATTAGATTTTATGGACTACGATTGTTACAACAAGTTTCACGATCAGGGTTAAACCTCAATTGTCTATAGAATTGTATACAAAAATTTCTGTCACAGTAAAATTGTAATCATTTTTATTTGTCCAATTTCTAATTTTATTTTCTTCCATTTTTAATTTTCATTCAATAATATTCGTTAATTTTCTCATGTCTGAAACTTGCAAACCGTCGACATCCATAAGACCTTTTATGGTTGATAAGAGGTGCAAAATGATGCCATTAACTTTATACTGTAAAGTGCTGCATGAAGAAAATCAAATCATTTGCGGTACCTTTTTTTTCTTGGTTAGTTGGAAAGTTATTTGTGTGTGAGCAAAAATAATGATGAAATAGACCAAGTTTTTACATTATTATGTTATTTACATTATTTATTTATTATGTTATTATATAGAAAAATTAAGTAAAATATTGCATTAAAAGCTCTTTTAAAGTTCTACTGATCAAAAAAGAAACTGAAAAATAATTTAAATTTAAGTTGAAGGGTTATTGAAATACATTTTTCAAATATATGGAAGCTATCATTAATACTCAATCTTTTCCCTGTAGATCCTCTCTTACAAATAGTGAATTGAGTATGTTTATCAATGCTCTTCTCGTCACTTGTCACAATCCTCGAAACTTCTATGGGTACAACTTAGTGCAACGTCTCAAGACCCAAGTGGAAGAAACTCAAAAGTTCACGCATCCTCTGTCGTACCTGGCTCTCTGTAATGCCAAAGAAACGTGGCCTTCGAAAGCCATTTCCGATCTGAATTATGTTCTGAGTAGTGATTCGGAATATCCTTTCATAAAAGGTAAATTTTAGGTAACCTATTAACAATATGTTCCTATGTAATACAAACAACGTAATTTAACATGCTGTTTCGATATAATGTGCATGCGTTGTATAGCTTACATATTTAACTTAATCTCTAACTGAATAGTTCGTATCTGTAAAAAGTAAAAGTGGAAAATCACATGTTAATATTGTCTCGTAGAAATATGAATGAATTTGAAGACAAGTTTCATTAAACTCGAAACAGCGTTAATAAAGGCAAGTAGATTATTTTTCATAACGTTCCCAATCCATGGCTTTCAACTCCAGGAAGATCTCTTAGACGAGTAAACAACCGCAGAATATTCTAGAAATATTTAAATTAAATAAATTTACATTATGTAGAGCAGGGGTGGGCAGACTTTTCCAGGGTACGGGCTACTTCTAATTTTTTCAAGTTGTTGCGGTCCACGCAGTGTTAGCAGCGCATACAAGGGTGGGGGAGAGGTCCATGGATCCGGAACTTCCCTCATAGCCCCTAATTCCCCCACCCCAATCCTTAAAATCCCATGTATATAGTACGTAATTTTTTTATTAATTAATGTTAATTATTTATTCAGTAATTTATTTTTGCTGTTTTTTGTTCCCGACACTCGACAAAATCAAAAAAAGATGTTCGGCTTCGTACTTGGGTATGAAAGATAGAACTTCGACCCTCAACCCCTCCTTTAAAAATCCTTGCATGCGCCCCAGCCCAATGTCTTTACGGTGGGGGGGGGGGGGTGAGGTAAGAAAAAGATTATTATTATAACTTAATAAATACGGAATGTGCCCTTACCTACAGAACTAAAATAAAAAACAACATTTTTAAAACGTTGTTTAAAGCAAAATGCAAGATATAAACTTAAAAATAATAGCCCTAAATACGATTAGATCAAATGATGCATTTATCACATGAAAAAATTTAAAATACAATAAAAAATAAAACTTTTTTATCTCAAGTTAATTTTTATTGTTACAGTCATTAGAAGACTTATATTTATATATAATTTGTTTAATCGCAGTCAATCTTGAAGTTTCCGTTTATAAATAACTGCAAAAATCTTCAAGCGGTCACCCCAAAATGTCTTGGCGGTCCACCGGTCGATCGCGATCGACATAATGCCCACCCCGGATGTAGAGTTTTTTCGAAACTGTGAAAGAAAACATGTAGTAGAATGATATTTCCAACGATCACACACGTCTGGTAAGAAAAGATGACTTGGTAATCGGAAGACAAATGTCTTAAACATTTGGGTATACTATCGCTTATTCAAATGCGTAACATTTAGAATCACTTCGACAAGAGTACGTTTCGTTTCGTCCTGGAGGAGTATTTTTAATTGGGAGATATAATTTTTCTCAGAAGAAGCGATTGTCTTCCAATATGAAATAAAAGGAAGGTCGATAGCTTACTAGTGTTGTATAAACTGACCTGTCTATTTAAAGATAATAAATCAACTCTCTCTACGGGAGTCTTTGGTTTTTAATATTGTTAATGATAATATATTTTACAATTAAGTGAGAACTATAATAATTTTTATCTTTGTAACTGTATTGTTTCTGTAGCAAAACCAATTTTCTTAAATCTTAAATTTGTATATATGTGTGTGTAACAGAGATTTTAAAAGGAACATAGAGACTCTATTCATATTACGTTTTTTAATCGTTCATAATAACATCACATAGCCTTTAACGTATAATAAAGATTGCTACTTGAAACAGAATATTAAAATATGACATAACAGCTTTGATAAAAGTATAGCTAAAATAAACGTAATGTGTTAAGAAAACTAATAACAGGATGAATGTAAAAATTCAAATTAATCGCAAATCAAATAAAGACAAGTAGTTAAAGTCTTTTCCAAATTTATAAAATGATCGATTTCAATCGCCTACATTAAAACATTTTCATGAAGAATGAAAGAGATCTCTTATATGCCGTAAAATTCGGCTTATAACACGCACTTTTAACACAAAAAATGACATCGAAATTTACAGGTACGTGTTATACGCCGGGTATAAAAATGAAAGCTTCAAAAATAAAAATAAGAGTTGAGCATAAAAAAACTAGACTTCTACATATATAGAAATACTGTTTATTTAAAAGGAATAACGTTCCCTTTGAACTTAAAAAATTGTAATTGTAGAAGTATATTTTTTTTAAAAAAAATCTTGCTATAGGTTCCTTTGTAAAAAAGGGGGTGCGCGTTATACGGTGAATATACCTACAAATTAAAAAATGCGGCTTCAAAGCGTTGGTGTGCGTTATACACCGGTGCGCGTCATGCGCCGGATTTTACGGTAGTTAAATTTTTATTCCATATACCAAAGTTGTAAAAAAGGAAATGTAATTGTTAACTTTATACCAAATATTTGATTAATTTTCTAGGAAAAAATCTTACTATAAAAGTTTGTAGTTAGGTATTAAAATACTTTATTTAACGTCAAATATATATCCTAACGAAGTTTTCATTATTAATTTCTTTTCATTTGCAGATCTTCAAGCAATAGCAATCTTGGCTTTATCGTGTAAAATTGATCAAAGTAGCGAAAATGAACTGACAAATTTGTACCAAAACACTATTGAAAATTTTAAACAGAGCCAATTTACAGATGGAAGCTTTGGAAATGTTTACACAACAGCTTTGATAACACAAGTGAGTGCAAGAGATTCTATCATACAATCGTTAGTTATAAATTTAATCGTATTTACAAAAGCTTTCTTTTAAATGCTCCTAACTGTGTTGACTTAAGCTTACTACTAACTGTTCCTAACTATATTGATATATGCTTGCTCCTGTTCTGACACATGTCTTTTAAAAGAATACATTTCGTTCTTCTATGAAAATGGTGGATATTTTTGTGATGATTTCCTTTTTATACATATAGTGCACTGTTGATCCTAATCACTAAAGCCTCTTACGCATCATCACTCAAAGATAGTAATTTGTGGATAAGTTATTGACATTGAAAAACTTTTTTAAATTTCAAGGCAGATATTGAGCACTTTATGCTTAAAAATGCTAAAAAAATCAATCACAAAATGTTATATTTTAATGGAAGCCTCTTTAAAGGAGTTTCAGTATAGTATCATGCGTTAAAATGTTGTAATAATAGCACACTTGTTAATACACAAAAATTTTGATATAAACATCTTATTGATTACATTAATTTTAAGCTATTAAAATACTTTCATTATTTCAGGCTCTTATGTCTAGTGGCCAAGGGAATCTCAAAAACTGGAAATTAAGTGCGACTATAGACTACTTGATTGAACACATGAATTCATCTTCAGTAGATTTCTTATCAACATACTTAACTCTACCCATTTTAAATGGCAAAACTTTAATTGACCTTTCAAAGGTCGACTGTTCTGCAAATCCAAGAAAACATGGAGATGGTAAGAATTATGATGCATGAAAAGATTTTTAAGAGATTTGTTCTAATGATGAAGTTGAGGTTGTATCTTTCAGTATCGTACGCTGTTATCCGATTTAGTTATTTTGTGTAGAAGAACCTTCCATTTTTCTAGTACAAAAATACTGTACCATTTTTTGTTCTGTTTTTTAAAACTTTCAGTAATGTCGCATACTTTGTTATCGGAAGGTTCCATATGTAAATTTCAGTAATAAAAGTTTAAGGTATCCGAACACGTTTGGCGTATTTTTTTAAAAATTAGCATACTAAAACATTTTAAATACTTTTTTAGGGATCAGTACCAATAAATACTAATATTTAACTAACAGTATTTAAAATAAATTATCTAAATTTTACAGGAAAAAATTACAATTTTGATAGAAATCTTCTATTTTTGAAAAACTTCAACGCAATAGAGAAATAAGTAATAAATTTATATCAGTAAATGTATTACCAAAATAAATTTGATGAATTTATCTAGAAAATGTACTACAATTTCAAGCTTTTGTTAAAATTTTAAAATTTTAGAGATAATTGAGTAAATATTATAAGAAATGTGACATTCTTTACGAGACCATTATTTAAATAACAGGCCCTAACTCGAAAAAATATTCATACAATAAGACATATTTTAGTACATTTCGTAGAAAATAATATAAATATCAGACTCAAAAAGTTTTACAGAAATACATTCATAATATTTTGAGTTAACACTCACCGTGATTTTGAACAATTTAAATGCGTTCTTTTGGTCGATTAAAGACCCACCTCTGATTTTTCTAATTTCATAAAATTAATTCTAACTTAGCCTCCAGGTAACGCAGAAACAAAACAAGTGATGTTTTGTAAAGCCAAAAGATAGTTCTATTCAATAAAATAAAAACAAAAAATATGTATTTAGACCGAATTTGGTCATTTCAACGTGTTCGGATACCTTAATTCGCAATAGACACAATAAGTTTCCAGCTTTTTATCAGCTAGAATATTTCAACTAAGCTCATAATGGTATTTGCATATTTTGAAATAAGTAAAATATACATGATTAAGGAATTTCGAATAAAACATTTGTTATGAAGTATTTACTCACACATCAGTATAAGGTTGAGACGAACCACACTTAATACTAATATTTTGGGATAAATGATTAACAGAGATTGTGAAAGAAAATAATTTTTATTAAACAAGACTCATGAATGTTAAAATCTAAATATGCAATATGAGCAAAATTAACTATATATCGAAACATACCTTTTAACAGACAGTTTTTAGCCATGACCATGCAGGTTCTAACAATAGGAAGAGTCCAGCCTTCTACTTCTATAAGACGATTTTGTATCTAAATTCACGAGTTTTTATCTAACTCGCAGATACTAATCACCACATCATCTAATATATATATATATACAATTTATTATCACACCTTATAGACCCAATCTTCTCCTCCTATATTATTACTTCGGATATCCTTAAATTGTAATGTTAATTTAAGTATATCACAACTCCTTCACAAATAGAGGTTCTCAAATCAATCAATCAAAAGATATCCTTGAAGATAAGTGAAAGGACAGAAACATATGAGAACCTACTGCAACTCCTCTCTTTAAAGAAAACGTGATTTGTAGGTGCGACTGAATGACCTATCAAAAATCATGTTTAAAACGTTTGAAATCCAAGGAAAATCCCCTACATTTTAGAATTCATTCTCAGAAAAAACTAATTTTAAAATTTCAAAATATATTCATGCCTCCAATTTTACTATTCAAAATTCTCAAACAATATCTACAAATTTGGATACAGAAGATTTATCACTTATCCTAAATTTTTAAAATTACTCAATCTAATTTCACTTCCCTTTTTCCATAATTAAAATCAAGATACAACACACTCGGGCGAGGACTTAAATAAATGCACAACAGGAGAATAAAGCCCGAGTTTATTCCAAAATACAGTATTCATTGTTACGCAAAAATTTTATCAAAAATAATCTTTTGTAAGTTATATACTAGTCTTGTATTTGAATAATATAGTCCTTCATATACATATGTTAGGACTCTAAGCTAGTTCTACAATAGACTTCTACTGTATATCTTCATTAAGGATCTGTAACACGGGTATGGAAAGCTGACACTAGTAATTTGAAAAATAACATATATATACATACAGTTACGTCAATAATACTATAATGTACATTCAATGCATACGCAATTTCATAAGCATACAATCGATCTGATAATTTTACTCAAATAGTTCTACTTTTATAATTATGGTATGCATACATATAACATATTTTTAATCACAGGTAGGTATTTTTATAAACACTATAAGCCACTTTCAGCAAACAATTTTTACAAAAAGAAATCTTCCTAAAATTTGAAACGATCATAAATTTTTACATTTCTCCTCTAAATATTTGAAACAGCACACATTTAGGTAATTATATGTTTGTATTGTAAGACTGCACACGGAAACATAGTTGTCCTAACTAGAAGAAAGATTTCTAGACTGCTTGTTAGAGGGAAAATAAGAAAAAAGATACTAACTTAGAACACACGTATTTCTAAAACAACTGGCAAAGAAAAGAAAGGACCTTTCTAAGGAGGATCTCAAACCTCCACCCCAAGAAATGCTTGCATCTTAAGTCTCATACAAGGATTGATGCATTTGACCATGATGTCATGTCCTGCTCAATCTCTTTCAGTAACGAATTACTTTCCCTCCAGGGAATTGAAATTGGATTTTTTTATTGGATTTGGAAAAAGACGGTGATGACTTCTGACTCTGAAGTATATACAAGGTACTCCACAACATTTCAGGTTCCATTTTCTCCTAAGGATGACACCTTTTGTCTCCTGAGTTCTTATGGACTTTTTTTTAGTTGTCTTGTGAGCGTCAGCGCCGACTGAGGAGACCTTTTTCTTCTTAAAAGCACCCTGCTCGGTGTGAACGTTTTGACTATAGGATTCTTTTAAATGACAGTGGTCTTTTAGCTGTCGTCTTTTGTGATATCAAACCTTAATCCACTGCTGAAATGGTATCATAAGCTAGTTACTTTCAAAACTGCACTGCTGGAATATTTCTTGTCGTTTCACCACCCATAGAATAAGCGGATTGGTGAAGAAAGTGATGCAATACTCTTGATTATCGTTTTCAGAAATAGCGAATATTTGAACAAAAGTGTGATTCACTCTCTGCGATTGATTAGACTGCTGCCTGATTTAAATGTCTTTAAATGTTGAATACATAAGATGCGATACGAGTCTTAAAACTCATCTGATAAAAATGTGGGCTATTATCTCTAATAACTTTAACTACAGCTAGATGTATAGTTTTGATATATAAATGCATCACTCGCCAGATTGGATAACGTGTTTTTTATAATTAAATTAGTTCTACCTACTTAGGCGAAAGTTATTTATCCCCACAAAGGTACACTTGTATATTTCAGTTTTAGAAACTTGGGCCTAACAGATCTTGAGAAATTATCTCATTAGGATAATTAGGAGTTGTCCTCTTGTGTTACCACTGCAGCCTCACCAATTGTACTTGCATTCGTATAAGTCTGACACAAAAAGATGAAAATCAGGTAAATAAATCAACCTATACCTGCATTATCAACACTGAGATATTGCGGCTCTTTTAATATTATCAAAGGCAACATGAGTTTCGTTTTGAACCATTGAAACTTAAAATTCTTCCTTTTCGGGAACGTATAATGGTTTACACATCTCAACATAACTTTTAATTAATTTCTTTATTCTTTCATACCAAGAAATTTCTCCACATCTTAAGCTTTTTCAGGTGGAGGTATACTTTTAACTTTTGTATAATCTGTATATTCACCATATATCTCATAATTCATCTCTAGGCCGATAAATTATGAGACCCAAATACTTCAAATCTGCACATGCAAACTTGCACTTTTCGCTATGCAGAGTCAAACTTGCATTTTTTTAACTCAAAAACTTGCCATAAATTTTGAGCTTGTCGTAAAAACTGCAAAGCACACACACACAATAATCGTATCACCCATGTTAACACAAACAAATTTCCTATTACAGGTTTTAGCAATTCAGATCAGCGACCAATAACCAAAAGAAACACGCGTTAATGCAAATGTGCTGTTATTAGTGACAAAAGCAGTTTTGGTGACATCGACCAGAATTATTACCAATTGAAAAAACCCTAGAGCGAGGTATAGCGTAGAAATTATTACTTTCTTTAGAAAAATACTCATTGGTAGACATTCTATTATTGGTAATAGATAACGTGGTTGCTTTATAATTACTTTCAACTCACTATAGTTAATCATAAACCTAAATACCTCGGGAGACGCCACCTAAATACTATTATTTTTGAAGCATTGTACAACTGGTGATGCATTGGGAGACTGTATTGGCATGGTCGAGCCTCCCATTAGTATTTTTTGAACGTGATAGTTGATGATCTCTTATTTCTTTTTATTGTATCTTTATGACTAGTCTTAGATCCTTTTGAAACTCTGTCACTTCTTGGCCTGTTCTGCAGCTGACTCTCATACTTAGCCCTTGCATCCGAATTCTTATTTCTTTCATTTCGTTAACCATGAGTCTAACTGTAATCATTTTGTCTCTCGGAGCCTCCTATGTCTAAAATTATTCCATCTACCATCGTTCTGCCTGACTCTGAAATTACAACCATTAACATAACTACTTACTAGTGCATGTACCTAATGCCTATCCTCATATTTTGTCAACATCTGCAGCAACTTTTGTAGTCGGGTTTCTGACTTCCACAAAATTAACCACGTAGTACATCCTTTGTACAATGTGCTGTGTTAACCTCCTTCAATCATCTTAAAGTTTAAAAAGTTTACACCTTTCAAGAAATAATATACAAAATCAGAGGGAGTTTGACCTTATTTTTGCTTTGACGCAAAACACTACGCCTTCTTACCTGTCCAGTATCACACCACACTAAAGTGTTCCTGCTTTAGTTGTGAAAAACCCACTTCAGTACTCTGTAGAATGAAGTAATGTATTACGTCATACTAATGTTTTTCCCTGCTAGCGAGATGATTTTTTTAGATTCACGCACGTCAAATTTGTGGAGATTTTAAAATGATTAATATTGTCCACCATTGTAGTTTTTACTAACTTTGTGAGATGAATGATAAAAATATATATTGTTAAAATAAACCCACTCTCAGAAATTCCCAAGGCCAAATATGGAATAGGAGAAAAATTAACAACACGTTAAATCCTATTCAACTAATAAAGATTCACTTAACTTTGACAACTTTGATATACGAAAATGCAGGTTCTAACATCAGAAGGAAGTATCTCCTTATCTAAGGGAACTTAGTATCTAATTTCACGAACTTCTATTGATATAAAGATGATATAAACATGATAGATCAATACATGATCATATACTTCTAGTAATCAATTCACTTTAAGATCGTCATCTAATAATCACCTTCTCCTAAGTTATTACTTCGGATCTCTTTAATTAGCAATGTTAAAATTTGCATATGTCCCGGTTCCTTCAAAATGAGAGGTTCTCCAATCATAAGACAATAAAAAGAAACCCCCGAGATTAATCGAAGAAACAGAAACGCTTGAGAACTCGCTACAAGGTGAAAGGATTTACTTATTACCTAAGATATAATTATAGAAGTATAAAAGGTATTCAGTCATTCTTATAAAGTATAAAATAAAGCCAAAATATAATATTTAAATACTTTTGTTGTTTAATTATGTTTTTTAAATTAGCTTTTTTTTATCCTACACCAATCTTCAGCTTCTCTCCCATTAGTCGATGAGCAGCCCAATAAAATGATGACGAAGTATAAAAAGAATTAAAATTTTCCTCCGTAGAGTTGTCTAAAAGAACTTGAAACAATAAGGCAGTGCTTGAGGTTGTCACCATCCATTTCATCCTGGTGCCACAGAAGGCAACAAACTGAATCCTTTATTCCCCATGCAGTTTAAAGTAAATGATTCTTTTGATGTTGCGCAGAGGCAAAGGAGAGTCAAGTTGGAGAGATCACACTTTAGCAAGCCTATCTGCTTGCTCATTTACAGAAATATTACAATGGCTAGAAATCCACTGGAGGGCAATGCTTTCTTTAGACTTCCAAAGTTCAGATAACTTTATTCAACAGGAATGAATTAGTGCATCTTCATTATATCTTGAATTTATTACAGACAAAACGGCAGCTTAAGAGTCGATGAAATTATCTACCTTTTTTTGGTAACATATTACTGCATCAATTAGATACTTTTAAATAAGTTTTGTATTTTCTGTGAATCATTAAAAATCCAAAACATTATAAAATATAATTGAAGGTTTTTTACAGATCTAATGTCAGAAGTTATTGACTACCTAGGACCGAAAATGCGTGTTCAGTATTCTCTGTATGTTGGTGATGATAAAGATGTTATTCATACCATGTCTTTAATAGTACCTGAAAATTATACTGCTTTTGAAGTTATGGAATTGGCTCAATCCGTTGATGCTAAATACGAGTATGTTTTTCTTAACTTTTTAAATTTTTATGATCTTTATTCACTATTTTTCTAAGTTGATATACCGGAAGTAATTTAATGAATCTTATCTAATCGCATGTGCTTCAATATTAACATTTTCTTCATTCTGGTTTGATAGACGATTTTGTAATTGTTTAATGAAACAAATTTCCCTTTGATATATGTTTTAATGTACGAGAGAATTAAAAAAAATGTATAAATCTGCAATTTTGACTCCTCGAACAAAGCAACTCTATATTCTTTTAGATCATAATGGTCATACTTTTTTTATTACATCCTGCTAAGTGTAGTTAATATGATGTGATGACGGACGCTGTCCAACAGTTCAAAGAGATAGTATAGTTCTTTGTTTTGTTGTTAAGTAGCATTAAAATGGGGATTTATTTTTGTTTAGTTATTGTGGTATTATATCTAGCATGGTAGACCGTCTATTCTAAACATATTCAAGCCACAATGCGTGGGCCGTACGAGGTTCTCCAGCTGTTATGAGTAGCCCGACTTATTGTGCACAATATTTAATTATTTAAGCAAAATATAACAACTTTTTTCAATCCTTGTCTTACGACCTGCACATGTATTTTCACGTGTATTTTCTCGGGGAAAAATAGTGGTTGATTAGGACTGGTATATTAGATGTGTTACAATATGAGCAAAGTTACATCAACTCCTGTAATCCATTCACTATTTACAGTATTAGCAACTATATGGAATGATTTTTTCAGAATTAAAGTATTCATAATACCTTTTTGATGTAGTAGCTACCATACTCCAGGAAACTCAGCAATTTGCAAAATATAGTGTCTTCAGCAATATGTAAGCAGTTTTAATACTTTTAGATTCTTAATTTTATTTCCCCTTTAACTATAATCGATAATAGGCACATCTCACATATCGTGTACTACTAAGTACTTGATTACTTAATCCATTTTTTCTTTCATAAGAGTAATGGGAACATTTGTATAACGATTTGCTTGTCTTTTTATTCAATCATAATTTTGTTTGTAGTACATTATAATTCAAGGGACATTCCGAAATAAGTTTTATCAATTATTTTGAAAGAAAAAATGGCACACCAGATAAAACAAACAATAACCATAAGAAACTG
This sequence comes from Trichonephila inaurata madagascariensis, assembly GCA_019973955.1. Taxonomy (NCBI): domain Eukaryota; kingdom Metazoa; phylum Arthropoda; class Arachnida; order Araneae; family Nephilidae; genus Trichonephila; species Trichonephila inaurata. Next base: position 35,817 of record BMAV01004097.1, read on the forward strand.
CATTCGTTGCTTTTTCAACAACGAAAAAAGCACCAAGTAATAGGAATGGAATGCATACGGAGTGCCGAAGATTATGAAGTAGCAACAGACCGGCGTGTCCGAGGTTACTCGAGTACATATCAGGACTGTAAACAGACTGTGTTGGGAAAACAGTTGCTAATGAAAATGGATGCTGTTATCCTGTACAAATTAACACATGGGACTAGTATGCCGTCTTCAATAAATGCTTACATGCGATGTATGGTGAAGAAGTCATGTCTCGTCCCCCTTCGTTGGTCACTGGTGTTGCATGTTCAGCAAAGGAAGAAAGGTTGTATGCAGACAGATTAAAAAAGTCGAAGTGGTGTCTCTCTCCATCGACGACGGAAAACAACAATACAGGCTGTAGGACAATGCCTTGAATCACAAGACAACGAATTTTACAAGAATGATTTTTTTTTAAAAAAAATTGATTGCTCACCGTGACAAATGTTTCAATGTCCGTTGCTACTAAGTTGAAAAATAGTGCAATATATATATTATATTTCAAGTTGCCATTGTGTGTTTCTTAGCAATAAAGTTTCTGAGAGAAAAAAAGAATACAAGTTACTTTCGAAAAGTTCCTTGTATGATGCAAAATATTTTTATTATGTTTTCTAAACGTGGTACTTAATTTAACAGATTACCTTAAACTAAGCATGCATAGGATTGCTTATGAAATTAGAGTTTTTTTCAAAATTAGAAATATTTATTACGTAATCAATTGAATCAAGACCCTCTAATATATTAATCTTAAATATTATAACCTGAAAAACACGTGAATATAATTTTAATATGCATATGTTTTATTTTAGATTCGACTGGAAAGAAATTTTTGGAAAGAAGTATGTGTATCAAATCGCGGGAATTGTAAATGATCCTGAAGCTGGGAAATTTTGGTTATTACACTTAAGTGCAAATAACAACATGGAATCTTTCGTACATTTAATTAAAAGTAAGAAAACTTAATCATCAAATATTTATGTGTTATTTCTAAAAGTTTAACATAAGTTTATCAATTCCAATTACATTTGCCCTATTTATGAATTAGTTATAGGAAGTATATATTTTAAGGAATATTTCTTTTTCACATATATATATATACATATGTGTACACAAAAGAAAATTTACAGCTATTGTTAATTATAGTCGAATCAATTTCAAATTTTAGAAAAATTTATTGTGAATTTATAAGGAAATATTACCTTAAAATTTCGAGGTTTTTTAAAAAAATTACAATCCCGTAGCAGTAAAATCAATTTTTTTAAAAAATCATTTCTTAATTAAAATCATTTATAGGAATAGATATTTAACCCTTTAGCAGGCAGTGGCTAATAGGTCTAGCCACATGTTAAAAATTTTTTTCTCCTAGCGGGTGATGGATATTTAGTCTATTCACGTGAGTAAATTGAAGATGAAACGTATGAAAATCAATACAGATGGCGGCACGATACCTTTTTTTGCATTTCATGTCCTTTGATGGGTAGTTAAAAGCAGTTTTTCTCGATGTAAATCCTCAAATTGTATTTGGATTCCTACAAATAAAATTTCTGATCTTTGAAAAAAATTTCGACATGTCTTAAGTATACTTTTCTCTCATCTGAATGAATTAAGCAAATTTGCAATTAAAAAAGGTTTTATTTAGGTTTTTGGAAAGCTTATATATGTGGATATATATAAACGCTCTATCCACTGCCCACCTAGAACAGAAAAATTACCTAGAAATGTTCGCTTTTCTCCTCTCGAGAGAGAACACTTAGAATCATGTGAGAATGTTGGGGGTCGGAAATATAAACAAACTTTGTTTACAATATGTGGTACAAAATTCTCGGATTCAAAAATCTTTCATTACAGTTTTTCTGCTCGGAGAAAACGTTTGCATATTATAAAGTTCCACAGAAAATAGCTCATCAAATTTGTGAAATAACTAATTTAAATTCACAAAAATTTTACTTTATTTCTAACTTTTTAAACTAAAATTAAATAAAATATAAAATGTGGATATATACTAATTTCAATGTATATTATAAGTATTATATATATATATATTTAGTTAGTATTCTATGCTGTACAATTATTCTATTGTTATTTAATTACACTTACTCTTTGTATTTAATTGTTATTGAAATAGTTATTACATAAGTGTCAATTTTTCATAAAAAAATTATTGTAATATGATTTATTATTTCTGTCCTGAAAAGTAAGTTAAATGTCCTAAGTGAGCAGTGGCTATAATGTCTAGCAACCAACAGGAAAAAAAACCTTGATCAGATATTTTTTGTGACTAAATAATGTTTATAGAGGATGATAACATTACATTTATCAAGTACTTTATCGCAGAAAAGTGTATTTTAGCTTTGTGCCCGTTAAAGGGTTAAATAAAAGCACATTCCCTAATTTTCTTTAATTTTTAAACATGTATTGCTTTGAAAATTAGCTTGGTTCATAACAGTGACTTTTTGAAATGGGAAAGAGTAATGAATAACGTGGTTCAATTTTAAAAATTTTGAAATTTAAAAATTTCACAAGGAAAATTCAATTGATATTATAAGTAACATTTTAATAAGTTTTTTAAATAAATATCGTATTTGTGGAAAAATTTTACAACTAGTTTTTATTATAAAAAAAGCAGAAATGAAAAATTAAGGGAATACAATTTTAAAATAGACATTTTTCAAAATTTTTTTTTAATATTTATACTTTGGAATAAATGCAACAATTTGAAATTTTGTATGCAAAAAATTAATTTATGAAATGATCATATCTATGCACTTAATGTCACTGTCTGCCACTTGCCATTCAAAAGTTTGATTCCTTTGTATTTTGTCTTATTTTTTAAATTATCTACTACTTTGTATTGAAGTTATGTACATTTTACTCCAGGTGTTGCTGTATGAATTATCAATGCAGTTTTTGATGCTCTTAATGGTCATTAGCCAGCTTTAACTTTAAAAGATAGACGGCGCTGTTTCAACAGCGGTGTTATATAGTTTTATCCCTAGAAGAGAAGGGTGTGTGAATTAATGTTGAATGATTAGTGTTGAATTAGGGGAAAGTAGTATTGTGAGTTGCATGCTATTCTGTGCAAATTAAATTTTATTATTCATTTAAAGTGGATTTCGTACAGGTATAGTGAGAGACTTAACATTTATTCTTATACACTGGTTCTGTCATCTAGATATTTATGTTCTGCTATCCTATGATTTTTGGCACTTCAATACATTGCTCACTTGCATTTTTTAAAATCAATTTAATATGTGTTTTGATAAAAGTAACAGAAGATATGCACCCATTGCCAAAAACATTTAAGCATCAAGAATTAAGGATGTTATTGTTATGAAACTTAGAGGAAAATACGTGTCAGACAGATTTGTAAATGATTACAAATACAACGTGGATGCGCACTGAGTAATGCCACCAGAAGGGGTTGAACTTTGTTCTCCTTCGATGCTAAAACCAGTAAACAGAGCTTGCTTGGGTGTATCGAATCTATTGCAAAAAGACTCGTTTTAACTAGAGATGCCATTACGCCACAATCGAAGACAATATGATTCACTGTCAGATTTCGAGAGGGAAAGAATCATATGGTTGATGGAACCTGGGGGATCAGTTCGACGAGTAGCTTACCACCTATGCCGTTCTGATTTTACTGTGAGGACATGTGAGGACCAGTGAACAAGAGAGATGTCTGCTACACGGTGACCAGGCTCAGGACACCCTCGATAGATCAATAATTGAGAAGATCATCTCATCATACGACACGCAAACATAGAGTGAACTGTCCCATTGTCTACTAGACAAACACGGTTAACCTGTATCACGGGCCTTTATGACAGTCTGTATCATCTCAGGGCGCTTAGGCGCTTGGCTGAAGGACAGTTTCGAGTACTAACAAAGACATCCATTCACCGTCGCCTCTGTTTCGAGGGGTGTCGTGCTCGAAGAGATTGGAATGCATCAGAATGGAATCAGGTCATCTTCAGTGATAAATCCAGATTCAATTTGGACGATGGGGGCAATTGTGAGCGTGTATGAAGAATATCTTAATCCCACCTTCGCTGTACAGCGGCACATCGCTTCCACAATTAGTGCGATGGTATGGGGTGCAATCCTATTTGAAACACGGTCTCACCAAAACATGATCCAAGGAGCCATTTCACAGGTACATCCAAGACATTCTTCAACCACTTTGCTCAATCACCAGATTTGTCACCGATTGAATATATCAGGGTTCATTTGGGGTGGCAAGTTGGGTAGCCTACGAGTTTGATCGAATTAGAAGCATGCTTACAGCAACTGGGGAACGAAATATTGCAGGACATTATAATGGGCTTGTATGCCTTAATACCCGGCCGTTTCTTATCATGCATTCAGGCTAGAGGTGGCCTACAAAAGGGTACTAAAATCTCCAATCATTTGTGATTTTTCTACCATAAAATAATTTTGTTTTGATTTTGTAATCTCTTATTTACATCAGTGTTGTACTTAGGTGTATAAAATTTCGTTTTATTCTGACAACACTTTCTTGTTGCGCAAATTTTTATGGCAATGAGTGTAAAATAAAGGAGAAATATTTGTAAATCTATAAAAATAACAAAATAGTATGTATGAATACGCACATAGACCTTCCCCTAAAAGTAGAGCAAATAAGAAATAAAATAAATATTAATGAAACTGAGTTCATTTAGTTAGAATGTGTGTAAATGCCGATTAACAAGCCAAAAAAAAAAACTTGTCGGTAATTTTCGCAATTGTTGATTACTGATAAAATGGGAATTTATTTTTTTATGATTCATCCTCCACTAATTCAAAACTTATAATCGTTCTATTTTCTTTATCCTGAATTTTTTTTGTTTAAGGTAGTGTTAATTCTGTTGCTTTTTTGTAATTTGATAATTGTTGTGATTAGAGATTGCAATACCGGTATACCGGGATACCGAATACCGGCATTTTGAGCTTTTTTTACAATTATGTAATACCGGTATTCACTAGCTTAAATACCAGTTTTTTGGTATTTACTAGAAATTTTTAAAATTCTTTCCACTATATGTTCAAAGATCGCCAACCTAGCAAAATAGTACACGTTTTTGTTTTTGTCTTCCTAACTGGTGAAATTAATTAGACTGTGAATATATAAAGTTGCATTGTACAATCAGGAGAAGTGATAAAATATATGAACCTTTGAAGGAGGCGGGCCAAAACTATTCTGTTACAACTCAAAGTGATACTGCACACGTGCAGGATTCGTAGTATGATATTTGTATCTGTGAAAACAAGGTTGTAGTTGTGAAGAAAGTGCGTAATATTTCGATATTTTTTAAATTGTTGAGTTTGTTATTCCCATTGTATTTGCATATCATACTTGTATTTACATATCATCATGATTTTATAAATGAAAAGGAAAAAAGAAGAAAAGAGACTAACTTAGACTAACTAATTCAAATTGTATCAAGTTTATAGTAAATTTTCTTAAAATTTTTTATCCACAAACCTTATCCGCATTCAGAAGACTCCGGTACAGTTATCGAAGATAAATATGACCCTAATGTTGATAGTTAAAAGGAAGTGTATCTTGAACAAAAATTAAAATTAGCTATAACTAAAAAAATTTCACCAGCCTAAATACAATACAGAAAATAGAGCTATACCCAAAACCATCCGACGAGAAATCGATTTGTTTGAAGTTGAGAGATTTAGAGGTAAATACTAGGAAAGGTATATCAAGTACTGCTAACAATACCACCAACTAGATTAGATGCCGAAAGAGCGCTTTTGACAGCTGCTAATTTTTGCACTTAATTACGTTCCAGTCTTAATGACAGTACAATTCATGCATTATGTTTTTTAAGATCAATTTCAAAAATTTGTAATAGTACCATAGACTGAATAGTGATATTTACACTTTTTTTGTGATTTAAATAAATAAGATATTCTTTTTTTTTTCTGTGATTCTTTATATACTGTTATAATATAAAAATTACAAATTAATTTTTTGTTATATTTGTACTTTCTAATAAAACTGGCAAATAAAATAAAGAAACATCTGTATTTTCTTTTTTTTCCCCTGAAACTTCTACTACCGGTATTATAACAGGTATCCCGGTATTAAGATCTAAAAATTACCAAATACTGGTATTGAACTTTTGTTCCAATATTGCAATCCTTAGTTGTGATATTGAAATAAGGCAGGGGAGCTTATCACACACATATTATCTAGTAACTTACTGTTTACTTTTGTTTAATTCGTGGTGTCTGAAATTTTTTACAGAAAAAAGATACTTTATTTTTTGACCAAGCTTTAAAGTGCTCGAATTATTAAAAACGTAAAAATGAATTCGCCTCAGCGCCCAATGGTCACGTATACTGCAATGGGCACAATAGTCTCTGCCCCTCATGGGCTGTTGCGCCACTGAGTTTGAAAAATGAAGTGATTTTTCACTCTTTATTGTTAGAACAAGAATCTGAATTTATCAAAACTCCTTAATGTGTATATGGATTTTCTACATTACTTATTTATTTTTTAATTTTTCTTTCTTCTAAAGATGAGTTTATATATTTTAGGCCCTGACGAACTTATCCTGAAAAATGATGACCATCTCGTTATGTGGTACCAAATTGCGAGCATTTAAATTATTACCAATTGGACATTATCAATGATACTGAAAGAACATTAACCTGCAATTCATTTCTATTTGTATATTTTGGTTAATAAAAATGTCAGCAACACTTATTTTAAAGGGAAAAAATCCTAAAAATCTGGAAATAATATTTTTGCATAAGTAATTGTAATATTTATTAAAATTATGTTATGTATACCTGTATTTTGAATAAAGTTTTAGTAACTGATGTGTGCAATGTTTTTTTTTTTGTTGTTGTTCAAATAAATAATTATTTGAACTTAAAAAATTTTCCTTGTCTTAGTATTTTTGAAAATTTGTTCAAAATATAACTTTTATCATTTTCGGAAAATTATTATTTTAAATATTTTAAACTACTAAACTATGTACTGGGTGATTATAATTAAAGTTACACTTTCGAAATGTTGTAAAAAAAGAACCACCGGTCAGAATGACTTCAAATTTGAACTGGGCCTATTTAAAGAAGATTGTATGGAATAAGAAAAAGTTTCATAGTGTCTCAATAGATGGCGCTGTAAGCGACCAAATGAAAGCGCATTCGGCTTTCGAAACAAATTACGACGGCTTTGTCATGAGTTACACATTAAATCGATACTATTGTTCAAAGTATATGATTGTTTCGGGTTTTTGTTGGAAAAAATGACCTCCAACAAATGTATTCAACAGTTGTGGCACTGTTAATGAAATGACCATACACACTATGGCAAGATCATACCTCATTGATTGGGAAAAAATTGGTTTTCAATTATCCTTGGACAAAAAAACTGCACAAAAAACAATAAAAAAGGTCTTTTAACTATCCCTGGATTAGTGCAAGACATGTTCAATGGGCTGTCCACTTTGTTTCTGCCACAAATTTAAAAGGATAAATAATAGAGTGGGATATCCAGGGATAAATATGTTGCGAATAAACAGTGCCTTCAAGTCAGCTAAATTTCAAAAACACTAATGAACACGACAATTTTAAGATAATCTCATAGCCAGAAGTCATAAGGATAGTGGTCCTGTGATCTTGAAGGTCAGACTGTTGAAAACTAATGGCTGATCATTCTATCATTTTAGAACGTCTCTTGAGCAGTTGCATCATTGGCCTTACAAACACCAACTTGCATCATACAACGAAATCTATTAATAAACTTCGGAACTTTTTCTTGTGCCACATCGTTTTTCTACTTTTTGAAGTATATTGAGTTCAATTTGAAAGCTTTTTGACCTGTGTTTCTTTTTTAAAAAATGTTTTGAAAGTGAAACTTCAAATAATATAATTATAATCACCTTGTATATCACAAGTTTATAATTTTTCACTTGACTGCTTGTTATTCCTGAAAGATCGTTTGATACTTTTTTGTATTAGATTCTTTAAAAACACATTCAGTTGGATACTGGTAGCACAGTCACGAGTCAAATTATCCGAAACCAACTCAATTTCGATGGATCTGCATATTCCTATTATGTATTATGTGCTTCGCTAAAAACACCTCACCTTGTGTTTACAGAGAACGAGTGGGAGAGCATATTTTTGGGAAAGACATGAATTTAACAATTGTCTAGTCTTATGGAATTGTCTAATCTTACAATCTATGCTTATAACAACCACTTTTTTATCAGGGAGAATTGTGAAGGGAGAAACACCACTGTGCATTCAGACAAGGAAATGTCAGATACGGAGGGAAGGAGTGTCGGTTTAAGTTGACATCTCCCTTGATGGGGGCACCAACTTCCACAGCATTAGAATTCTCCTTATGCTGCGACGATCGGAGATAACTTCCTTTTATAGGGCGATATCTGCAGGGCCGGCTCTAGCAGTTTTGCCGCCCCGGACAAAAATGGAAAATGCCACCCCCTCTCTCCAAAGCAAAAAATTACAATTAAAAAGATTATATATATATATATATAACTTTAAGAGTTAAAGAGAAGGAATCGCCCATTTCAGCATGCCAATTTCTTCTATTGATAGTTGTTGTTGTTGTGACTAATGCCGTCAGCCTGACCAGGCCCGCGAAATTCATCGCGGCTAAGGGCTAGAATTTTTACGCCTGTCATTAGCCTTGGCTTTGAGCACCATGCAGGTGACAGTAAGATTTTGCTCGCCTATTGATAGTGGGGATTACAAACGTTTACTTTAACTTATAGTGACTACACTCAAGACTAAAATCAAACATCTGCTATGACTCTCTATCTATATAAAACTCTTATTGTCCCCGTCTTCTTCTGGATAGCTGACACAGGACATCGTATGGGTGAAAGGAATGTCCATTGTGACCATACTCCCAGATGGAGAGCAAGTTAATAGTGAAAGATGTGTAAACTTATCAAATTTCATGATTGATCATACACTCCTGTCTTGAACTCTTAAAATTCAACATAAAAGAAAACTGACATTAAACATATAGAATACAAAATAAGGAAGTAAGACACATAAAATGAAATATTAAATTCACACCCAATAATATTTAAAAAAATATATACTTTTTTTTGTTACCAATATATATATATATATTAATCAAATTCGATCCAAATGCCGCCCTTAGAATTTACCGCCGGTTTTTTCCGGTTTTTTCCGGTTTGTCCGGCCCTAGGGCCGCCCCTGATATCTGTAATCTACATCGTGCTGACCTGATTGATTGAGAGTTTGTCTTATGATGAATCCTACGAATATATAAGCCAAAATGTTCTCTTAAGGTATCCGACTACGTTCGGAACCACGATTTTAAAAAAGCGCATAAATGGATCATTTTCATGATATTTAGTGTCATTTAGATTAGAATACATGTATAAAATTGTTTTAAGGACATTTTGGCAAAAAAATTTATTTATATACAATATTTCGGCAAAAAATGAACTTAGAATAAACTTTTTTCAAAATGTTCTCATTTTGTTAAAAATGCATCTATTATAATAATGTTTTTCCTGTATATAGCTCAGACCTCTCCACAGAGGCTCAACTAGAACTTTTGAAAAATTCCCATTATTTTCAGAGTTACCGACAATTGAAATAATTATTGGCGTTTTTTCTTAAAATTGCTCCCCTGTGTTGTCGTAAAATATGGATAAACCCACTTCTAAGTTATATATTTCAAAAATTCTAGTTGAGCCTCTGTACAGATGTCTGAGCTATATACAGGTAAAATATTATTATAATAGAAGCATTTTTCATAAAAGGAGAACATTTTGAAAAAAGATTTTTCTAAGTTAATTTTTTGCCAAAATATTGCATTTAAACAAATTTTTGTCAAAATGTCCTTATAAAACAATTATATATATGCATTCTCTAATCTAAGTGACACTAAATGTCATGAGAATCATTCATTTATGCACTTTTGCAAAATCACGGTTCTGAACGTAGTCGGAAACCTTAATGTAATAGGACATATTCTCGGTACCTAATAGGACATTTTTGGAACATGCTAGGCAAATTGTCTGCTACAACCTCAACAGAAGAATTTAAGGCTACGGTACAAATTAAGAATTAAAGGCTACGGTAGCCTAGTGGATATGTTCATGAAATCGTGGTTGGTGTTGACGAGTAGCACGTTCAAAATCTTTCACCACTAAAGACTCGCCATGTTGAGGAGCTGTTGCACGTTTAACCTGTCGTGCTTTAAGTCCTCAAAGTGGTGTGAAAGTTAAGAGATTGGAGGGAGGAAGCTGAAGTATCGTTCTCGACACTTGATGGTAGCTCAAAATTATGACAATAGCCCTCGTTTCTTTAATTGTGATGTTCATAAGAATTCACCCATACGATGAAAATTTTGCAAAAAGATCTCTTCCTCTCTCTCAATTTTATTTGCAAAAGTTACCAATGTCAAGTATAATTCGATGACAGTTGCAGATCATATATATCGTGTGTCAATGCAATCAAAATTTTGTTTCCAAACTTTCAGGAACTAGAGAACATTAACAAATGACCCTTAACAAAAACATAGTTGTTGAAAAAATTAAAAATTATGATAGTAGTTCTGAGTTTCAAAGTTACTTAACTGGATGATTGTAGACTTTTCATTTACTTGTCCAAGCGTTCATTCAAATCTCTGCAAAAAGACGCAGTGTGATAAATTTGTCTTTGTTACACATTTAAGGTATACGACTACGTTCGGAACAATGGTTTTGCAAAAGCGTATAAAAGGATAATTTTCATGATATTTAGTGTCACTTAGATTAGAGAACATGTATAAAATTGTTTTAAGGACATTTTGACAAAAAAAAATGATTTAAATACAATATTTAGGCAAAAAATTAACTTAGAATAACCTTTTTTAAAAATGTTCTCCTTTTGTGAAAAATGCTTCTATTATAATAACATTTTGCCTGCATATAGCTCAAACCTCTGTACAGAGTCTCATCTATGAGTTTTGAAAAATTCACTTTATTTTCAGAGTTACAATCATTTGAAATAACTATTGGCGTTTTTTTTTCTTAAAATTTCTCCCCTCTGTTGTCGCAAAACATGGATAAACCCATTTTTAAGTTGTATATTTCAAAAATTCTAGTTGAGCCTCTGTACAGAGGTCTGAGCTATATACAGGCAAAATATTATTATAATAGAAGCAGTTTTCACGAAAGGAGAATATTTTGAAATTGGGTCATTCTTTTTTCATTTTTCGTCAAAATATTGCATTTAAATAATTTTTTCTTGTAATACTATTCTTAAAACAATTTTATATACATTTTCTAATCTAAGTGACGCTGAATATCATAAATATTATCCATTTATACGCTTCTGCAAAATCACGGTTCCGAACGTAGTCGGATACCTTAAGAGAAAGGTCATATACTTTATGAATTTGGAAAATGAAATTCATTTGTGTTTTGTCAAAATTATAACAGATTCACTGTTCAATTATTTTGATGAATAACTTTCTTCTTTATATATAATTACACAAAGAATTTCATTTGTCATCGGAATCCACCAAAAATTCCTTCATCTAATTAGAAAATACATGGTTTTGAGGCAATTTTACAATTTTTCTTAAGCTTTGCAGCTTCTTTAGGTAGCATTTTTATGTTTTCATAACTGTCTATAAAAATCAATTTCATACTAGATTACTCGTTTTTGAAACTATAAATATTAAATCAATATAAACGTGGCTCTTAAATTCTTATTTCAAATAATATTGAAAACTAAATCTCTTTTAATATGACCCTTACAGAAACTGGAATTGTCTTCATTTCAAGTGCAAAATCAATCGATAGTGTATTAAAATAATGTTTAGAGAAAATTATATGTTTCAATGCTTTAAGAGGAATATTTAAATAAATTGAAATATATAAGATACATTTCGAATCGAATGAAGTTTAGTTAAAATGAGTTTAAAAACATTTCTGTGTATTGAAATAGTGCTTGTGTCAACAGGAAAAAATACAGAATGCTTAATATATAGAAAACTAAAAATAGTATTGCAAGACGAAGTTAAAATATGCACATTAGCATGTTAGTACTTAGAAAAATGAGGAAAATAGAAATAACACGGAAAAAAGATTTGTAGTTAAATTTCAATTTATATAACTTGTAGGCCAACAATAAAACTTGAAAAAATATTGCCCAGTACGTAGATATACGTAGAAAAAGTAGTGTAATGTTTTCTAAATGCGTACCGTTTCCAATGCTTTTTTCAGAAGAAAAATGTAATGAACTTGTAAATCAAAAAGAGACGTAACGTAACGGTATGCACACATTATAAGAATTTGACAGCAATGGCCTTTAAATCATATTACCAATATCTTGAGTGAAAATAATATTTCAAGAATAGTCTTACACTACAATCTCACTTTGATATTTTGCATCCAATGTCATTTTTAATTATGCATAATTATTTCAAAAGACAATGCTATGCAATGTGTTATTCAATTACATTTTTATTAATTAATTTGTATTAATTGACATCGTTTTTCTAAAGAAAGCGTAGTGATCTTTATAAATGACTATAAATACTCAATTAATCTAAAAGAATTTAAATTATTTTACTTTTTAATACATTAAATAATGTTCTTCTAGTTATTATTGTATTTAATTTGTTATTTATGATACTTATTATTTAATATATATTTATCCTTATTTTACTCCAAAACTAACTGTAAATACCTTTTTGTCTGGCTAAGTTTTACTCCCTTATATTTTGGCCAGTATAAGACTACTACTTTTTCAGTGTTCTTTTATGAAATTCTAATTGGAGATTTGGGTTTAACAGAAAGTAAACATAATAGCAAAAAGTACGAAACGCATACTTGTTAATCCACAACAAGCTCTACCCCCACCCATCAGTAAGAATCACTTGAATTTCATGACAGATAACTGATAATGTCATATGTAAAAGAAGTAGTAATCTTTCTTGACAGATTTTCTAAGAATGTTATTGCAAAAATAAGAATTTTTTCACAGAAGTACTCTAATAATGCCTTGGAATATAGTAATCTTTTTGACAGCTTCTCCTGAAAGTCAATAGTACTTAAACATGCCAGAAAACAATTGAATAAATTGTTACGATCCGAAGATACCATCATTGTGATGGATCATATCACCATTTTTGCCTTGCTCTAAAGGTCACAAAATCGATACTCCTCTTCAATCCACTTCTATAAAACTGTTCCTCATCTTCTAACAGTTACAGTTGGAAATTTGTATTCGATCAAATGGAAAACCTGAAAATATTCACATTTGCCTTAATTGCATGGGGATGCCTATTACGTGAGTAAAATTAAATACAATAGCGAAAAACATTTGCATTTAATCTTGAAATTTTTTAAAAAAATATTAAACTTGTATTCTGTAAAAAAATTATTGAGTATTCCCTTCTTTTAAAAAGTTTTAAAAACCTCTAAGCGTAGCTTTCACAACGAAACGTACGTAAGAACTCTGAAAAGCTATAATTACTGAAGAAAAATCTACCTATATCAAGAAAACACTTTTTAATATGTAATTACTTTTTAATTTTTTTTAAAAAAAAATCAGCAGTTGATTATTGATTGATGAGCAGTTTTCTTTTCAAAAGTCAAATGTTTTACGGTAAACTTGAATAAAATTGTACCTAACCGTTATCGCTTATGATAAAATTGTGCAATATAATAACAATTTGTATGGAGCCATATTTTTTGAAATAACCTAAAGAAAATTTTCAAAAAGAAAGAGAAAAATACAAATGCTCATACATGGGAATATGAATATATAAAATTTCGAACATGATTTTTTTTCAAGTTAATAACTGTAAAATGAAATGTTCATTTAAACGTTTTTGTTCATTTGATTATAAATAGTGCGCTGAATATATATAAAAAAAATGTTTCGTAGAAAAATCGTGACGGTTATTTAAAGTTGTACGTACAATTTTGAAACAGCCAATATTAGTGCCTTGTAATGATCTTATGTATAATATTCAATTGTAGAATACTTCTTATTTATGTACATTGATGAATGATTAATATTTTAAGATACATAGAAAAAAATTTCCTGACATTCTCTATTTATATATTTTTTCTTTACTAACGAAATGAATTTTCTCATTTCAAAAGTAAATAAATACACCTTCCCTTTTGGGAGTAATTGTAGTTTTCAATTGGTATTTCCAAACCTAATTCTTGAGGATAGAAATACTTTATATATAAGTTGTTCATGAAAACTTCTTATATTAATTATATAGAACTGGAAAAAATCTTTTTAATATATTTTGTTGTATCTTTATGAAGTTTGTAAAACTTTTTTTTGGAATCATTGAAATTTTAACGGATGTATCTCTCTATTTTTAGACATTTTACATTTATTTTAAGGTATCTGACTACTTAAGACAACTTTTTCTTAAAAAAATAGAGATATGGAGATTTTTTAAATAATTTTTAGAATTTTTTTAGTACATTTTAAGAAAAAAAAGGCTAACATTAAGAAGATAAAAATAAATTATTACTACTAAAATGGGAAAAAATTGACAAAAAAAAAATACATAAACGGGGTCAGCTCTGTACAAGTAATAAGTGAACAAATTCACAGTTTTTCAATTTTGATATATTACTTTGCCTTTCCTTTTTGAAATGACCTTCCGGATAAGAGATATAATATTTACAAAAACTAGAGCACTTTGTCTTAGGTATTACATGAAATTGCTTATAAAAACAGTGAATATATTCTCATAAAGAACTGTAAATTTTGTAATAAAACAGTGATCGATAAATATGAAGGTTTAAACACTTTTACTATTATACAGAACATACACACAAAAAATTTAGCTAATTATTTTAAAATACTTTTGAGCAATCGCTGTCCCTGTTTGAGCTTTTCGAAAGAAACACATTTCAAGTAAAACGCATTTTAAAGTTTGACATCTTATGCAAAGTTATGGCATCTGCGTTTACTAAAACACTTGTAGTTTTTGTTCTAGTGAATGGAAAATAAAACACTTGGTATTTTTATAAAGCTAATAAAATGGCTTATAAAATAAAACCTCAAAAAAGTTGTCAATTAAAAAAATCATGATTTTAGGGTAGTCGGATACCTTTAAAACAAAATAAAAAAGTAATACCGCGACTGGTATCAATTCACATTTTGCTTAGAATATTAGTCCGTAAACTTGACGCTGTGTAGTGCCAAACCGTTGTACTAATAAGTTTCAGGATGCTGAACAGTAGGAAATATTTAACGAAATGTACTAAAGGAAAGAGAATGCGCGAGGAGCAGAAAGGAAAGTCACACACACAGGATGATTTAAACTGATATAATGACCTTGTGGAATGGTATAGAGGACACTGAGAAGAGTACCATATGCGATAGATTGTGTGTGTGTGTGTGTGCCCACGACTGTTATAGAAATTTGTAACCACGGTTTTTTAAATAGCGCTTCTAATAAAGCGCAAGCACCTAGACTATAAGTTTTTTTTTATCTAAATTCTAATTCCAATATTTGAATAAACTTATGTTTCAGATTGATAAAAAAAATGTATGAAGAATAATTTTGAATCTTTAATAATTTAAAGTCCGAATAGGTTTTGTATTCTTAACAGATACAATTCGAAAGCGAATGATGTGTTGGATTTTTTGCTACATGCATTTCGATATTTAGTCGAACAACTATCTTTTGCCCCCGTACACGTGAAGTTTTAGAAGTGTTGCACTTTCAAATGCATAATTTAAAAAGCCTGCAAAGTGTGTTAGTGTTTATCAAAATAAAATATTTGTAATTTTTTTCTTGTAAACAAAAACTAGTTGATTACTATTTATTTCAAATTTGGATTGACATGTCTTTTTTTCTCCCCACAACAGCGACTATTTTATGTCAAGACTGTCAAATTGAAACTGCCCTTTCTGGTAAAATAGAAGACTCAATATACGGATCTGGTAAATACACAAAATGCTGGACCATCATAGTTCCAGAACAGAGCTTTATCGACTTTTCGTTGGACAGTTTTACATCCGAAAAAGAGGTAAGCATTGCAAAGTAATAACAATAAGAAACCTTTCTCATCAAATTTTGAATAATAATTAGATTAGTCGGAGATTGAGTATCTTTAAAAGTACTGGGCAAAATGAAATTTTGTAAATATTTAGGGAAAAACAGCTTAGATATAATAATAAAAAAAAGAACTTCTTTATATAAAAATACCTATACAGGATGTATCAGAACAACGGTTACAAACTTTCAGGACAGATAGAACACACCTAGACGATATATCTTTATAAAATACGATTATTTTGAGTAAAATTTTTGTTTTTAATGTAGTGTTTTGTAACAAATAAATCCCATAACTGTTTAGATTTTATCTCACGTTGCTTCTATTTTTATACATACTTAGAAGTGAGTAGTTTTGCATTGCAGCTACCTTCTGCAGCATCACGCTTGATTCCTTGTAACTATTTTTTTAAACTTAAAGCTACGAATCACTTTTTTTTCTTTTTCGCAAATTAAATGTAAATATGGCTCAGATAGCAACATCAATTACAATGTGAAAATATATGTATTGAGACCGACTTGCAAAAATTTTAGTGAAATAATTGAGAAACAGATATTTCACTAATTAAGTAAATAAAACGTTATTTGATAATAGCAATATTATTCATATATTATTATTTATGTTTGTATACATGAAAAATATTAAAAACTACAAAAATATTTCATTCTGTTTTAAATTTTCACTCCTACAAATGTTTGTAATGGGTCCAAAACTAATATAAAGATATATATTTCTATATGCAGCCCACGAGATTATAATGTTTTACCGAAGTGGCCCGCAAGGTCATTTGGGTTGGGTCGTGCAAAGAAGGCGGGGCTGGGAATTTTCCACTGGCCATACAACCACTGTGTGGCTTATCCATTGCAATCATTGGCTTCATATGCCAGATGAATATCGGCAAGCTCAGTGTTCGTGAAAAGTTACATCTTTCAACCACTCTTTCGGCAAGCGAAATGAAGTTTCATAGCGAGTGCAGCAGCAGAAACTGCATGTGTTGATGCGGTCATTATGATGATGACATCATTGTCATCTGAAGTTTGGGCTTACATGGCGTTCTCTTTAGCGTACACCAGCCAAGAATTTCCAACAGTTTTACCGTACTGAGAACAATAAAAATGTTTTCTGCTCTTATTCGTGATCTGTCTTTCTTGTGTTCTATGTCATCTCTACAGCGCCAGAAAAGCATTCATTGTTATGTGATTTCCTATCGCATAGGCATACTCTATCTGTCCTGTAATTTTGTAATCGCTGTTCTGATACAACCTACATAAATATCAATGAATGTTCTAATTTCTTACAGTTCTATCTTGTTCTAAGATGTATTTTTGATAATTTAATTTAATTATCGAATAAAAAGAAATGTTAAAAAGGAAATATCGTTATTGCTTTAAGTATATTATTGGCAATATATATATATATATACGGCTTATACTCTTTTATATTGTATCTTTTATTAACATTTCATACCTTATTTAGTGTAATATAGTTACGTTGTTCAGTATAAGAAGTTTTATAGGTTTTTTTTTTATTAAGTCATTTGGTATTTTAATAAAGCAATGATATTTTTTGAATTAAGTGTTACTGTAATTCAGGAAAAAAAGGAATCGTGACGGATCTATTCGAGTACTTTCATCTATTCCTCTTGGGAAATCTTTGGGCTATCAATTCCCGTTTATTCACAACCAACCTTTTTGAAGAAGAAAGAAGATATATAAGAAGATATGTAAATTAAGTTTACTATATATAGTTTAGGTTTACTATCTAGCGAGAGACGAGGAGAAGGAGAGAGAACGTGATAAGATAGAATTCAGTGCTACTGATCAGGTATAATAACTTTTGATAAAATATTTCAAATATTTAATAGAAGAAAAATTTAAAGTGACGATTGATCACTATAGTAAAAGTAGTATTAGATTAAGTGGAATAATATATTTGATCCTATAAAGAGAGGATTGATATCGATAGTCTCCTAATAATTCGTGTATCTTGATATTTATCCATATTTTGTTCATATTGAGAATATTTCTTCAGGTTGAAATTTATTGAATCAGAGTTGCCATTTTTGTGAGATCAATATATAGATTGTCTTTAATTACGGCTAGTGTTTCTTCCCTTCCTCCCACATATCTAGGTGGGCAAGAGAGAGGGACAAATCCCTAACAGAATGTTCTAAAAAGAATTTTTAAAAATATTATCATGAAGTCGATTTGTTTCATGTGTGTATTTTAGGTAATAGATATAATTAATGTTTCTTTTGAAATTCACATCGAGAAATGGTTCATAGTTCTTATAAGTTTTCTTCGTTCTTAAATTTGTGTAAGCATGCTGTCATTTTGAATAGTGTTAAGAAAAGAATTTTGTTTTTCTCCCATATTTCGTATTTTTAATATATTAAACTAATTTATATTATGTTACGTACCGTAAACCTTCTATATTCGACAATAGCCACAAAATAATACTAAAACTAAGGTTTCTACTTGCAAATAATTTTTCTATAATTACCATAGTGTGTTAGATTATTACATACTATTTTTTTTT
>BMAV01004097.1:61459-71871 GCA_019973955.1 Trichonephila inaurata madagascariensis
CTATTCCTTTAGAGACCGGACTTCTTGCTATCCAGGGAGTAAAGGAAGCACGTAAAAAGGCTATTGATTGGATGAAAAGAAATAGAACTGCTCCTTGGAACTGGCGTGATGAGATGCCAAGAGCTGTTGTAGCTTTATACCTGGCTTCCCATATGAATTTCAACGGAACGAGTCTTGAAGAAGAGCTCATGGCAAAGGAAGCGGAACTTAAGGTTGCCTTGGCTCTTCTAAGGTATACGAAGTTTCTAAATACCTTGAATTTATTCTTAATTTGGGGTTACGATACATAAATTATTAAGATTTGGTAACAATTTTATACAGGATAAGTATAAATTCTGGGTAAGAGAGAGATTTTTAAAAACCATGTTCTCAAAACTACTACATTTGTTACAATAAGTGATACTTGAATGTAAAGAGACAAATATACCATGTTTTTTCCCACCCAATGATCAATAGTAAGTTCAAGATCGCTGTGATTGAAATCCAAACGTAACGTCAATGACAAAGGAGAGCTTTTGCGTATTAAAGTATAGAATTTATATTTTAGCTAGAGTAGAATTTGAACTCATAGAATTTGTATTTCATATAATTTGAAGAATGTTAGTACAATATCAACCTTCAGTTTAGGGAAAAAATATTATTTAGCGTTAGATTTTACAGATTTTCTGGATTGAGATAGTTCAAGCATATGTAAATATTGTCTAAAGCTTTGTGAATATTGCAGTAAAACAAACAGGTTAGTCTGTTTGCAGTGAGATTACCTTCTCATAATCACTTAGATGATTCTTGTTGATTGAGAGCCAGCCATTGGCAGGCTTGAAGCTGGCCAGTCTGAAGCGAATGTGACTCAATGATTACAAGTGGTTTGAAAGTGGTCTTACGGTTATGGAATTAATTCTAAATATGGTACTGGCATCAGGAAGATCAGCCAAGTTCTCCAAAGAGACACGACATCTGCACATGATCACTATTTGGCATCAACCCTCCGTTAGGGGCAATAATCTCTGAGATGCATAGTAAAAATAATTTTGGTTTCCGCGTTCATACGCACAGTGAGCGGGAATGCGCTTCTACTTATTCTACCTGTCTTTTATCACTCGCACTAGGTTTCAGTGCTAAGAAAGTGGTCAACCCCTTCACATTTGGAGCGGTAGGATCCTTTGAATCTGATAGATGTAACGCGCCCAACCACCTAATTTTTAATGTCTTTCCAGTTTTTCGGTAATTTTCGTGTTTTTCTGTAACGCAGAATGTAGTTTTCAGTTTTGTTCTAAAATAACTCGAAACAAGTATTTTGAAACTTTCTTCTTTTCTGCTGTGAATTGAGATACATTGGAGAGATACCGCTCAAAAAGACATGAGAGTAATATTTTCATTCGCATGCCTCATTCATAACGACTAAGGATGGAAGAAATAACTTACGTACAAACGTCCTGTTCAAGACGAATAACCAAGAGAAACAACACTAAGAACTGAGAAGAGGAAGTACTGTTTCCCTTGTCAGAAGGTCACGAAAAGAAGACTGTTAAAATTTTGTTGTGTAAAATGCAAACAACTTAAGTGTATTGAACATTGTAAGATGATTTATGAAGACTGCAATAAATGATCTCAAAATGTGAATAGGTAGTGGTGACAGTGATAATTAAACACTACCTTTGTGTGTGTGTGTGATGTGTGTGTATGCTTTGTTTAAATTTAAATTTCTGATTTTACATCGCGCGTACCTAACGGAGTCAAGCTTGTATCAAAATAATTTATTAAAAATGCTTTCATCACTAAATATTTTTATTCAGCATTTATATTTTTTTATAGACGTAATTATTTGTGTTCATTGAGATGGTTACCAAAACAAAATCTCAATTTTCCTGTGATTTTTTTAAAATTTTTCACACTATACGAATTCATGCATGTACCTACTATTTTTTGAGTTGCATTCCTGTTTTTCCCTCCCTCGCTTTTAAAACATCACAGCTCCTTAGCTATTTATCATTTTATCTCTAACGGACATTGAATGTTTGGGTGTTACAGATAGATATGTACTTCCGTATTACCTATTTCTTCAGTAACAATCCATTATATAGTTAAGAAGGTAGTGCTATATATACAGATGATACAAAAATTAAGAGTTTCAGTAACGAACACTGTAGCTCATGTTACTTTTCGATGTAACATTACTCTTTAATGTCAAATCTCAGTCATAAAATGATTAAAACCTCTTAAAAAGTAAATATGAGGTGATACATCTGAGAGATGCCGCGCACCTAAGGATGGAACTCCGTGACCGCGCTCCTAGTGGAGGGTTAAGCACCCTAAGACATACGCAGACAATGGCTCCTCAGCTTTTTCATTAAATTGTTGATATGCCTCGAAGAAGAATTTCCAGGTAAACAGTCTACATCTGTTTCACAGAGACTGTCCTTTACGCTTTGCCTTTGGTTTGATGCATCAATTTGATTGCATTCGGCAAGAAAGATCGGATATGGTGGAGATGAAAACATCAGTTATGGATACCACAAGAATAGAGGGTTTTCTTTTCAGTGATGAAGCGAAATGAGACAAAGTGATTCTTGTCAAGTCTTCCCCTGGAAAGATAATAGAGTTCACTTTCTTCCTAAATACTAAAAATCGACAAATTTGGTGGCCAAGGAATTAATGTGCGTGGTGGTATAGTTTTGGACAGTCGTACACCACTGTACGTTTTCTATGCGGGTACTGTTAACTCACAGCGCTATAGGGATGGGATCTTGGATGCCTATCAGAAGATCTAGCTTTTATGGACCCGAGCTATATTTTTTATTTTCGATAATATGCGACCACACAGAACTTACATTGTGTGCTGATGAATTTTAAGAAGGAGTGTATATTCAACGCAAGTTTGACAATCGAGGTCACCAGATCTCAATTCTATTGAATATGCTTGGAATGCTCTAGGAAATGCCATTTCTCAGCGAAACTCCCCTCCAAGAACCTCAGGAAATAAAAGTCTCGCTTTTGGAAAAATGAGTTTTTGTTGACACAAATACTTATTGACACCCTTATAAGCATAAGGTAACTCGTTTGTTAACAGCATATTTCACAGTGGTCAATTATATTAGAAAGACTTTTACTGAGGTAAACTTTTTACCTTTGATTCGTGATTTCACATTATTTAAGATGACGTGAATCTTACTTCACAATTGAAATCGTTTTCATATTGCTATGCTGTTGTAATATGTGTCTTTGCCAAATTTCATGGTAACACAGTAAATAATTCATCAGTTTTCACAAGTTTTATGATTGTGATCTCAATTTTGGACGTAAGTTGATTAGGTAAGAAATTTGGATGTTCATAAATGGAACACTATCGTGTGAAGGTATCAGATCCTTAGTTGAAACCGCAGTTTAATAGAAATAAAGGCAGCCACGAAATCAGGACTATTACTTCTCGTCTACCAAGACCACAGAAATAGTTGATAGTTACTTGAGAGCAATACGAAAATAATAAAATTGATTAAAACATTTTTAATTTCTGATAACAGAAAGTAGTTAATAATACGCATTTTGTTACCATATTCTAATACTTTTCTTAGTTCTTATTTTATTATACAAGGCTTGAATGTAATGAAAATGTTGCATTTTTTTCTTGTTGTTCTATAGATTAAAAAATATATAATGAAAAATAATTAAAATTTAGGATGAAGGATTACTGCAATTATATTTTTCAAATATGGAAATTATCTTATTATTCCATCTTTTCCTTGTAGATCCTCTCTTACAAATAGTGAATTGAGCATGTTTATCAATGCTCTTCTCGTTACTTGTCACAATCCTCGACACTTCTATGGAAATAACTTGGTGCAACGTCTCAAGGCACAAGTGGAAGAAACACAAAACTCGACGCATCCACTGGCGTACCTGGCTCTCTGCAATGCGAACGAAACGTGGCCTGAAAAAGCCAATTCCGATTTGAATGATGTCCTAAGCAGTAATTCAGAGTATCCTTTCATAAAAGGCAAGTTTTTAGTAATATACTTGTATTGCTTTTGTAGTATTTTAATATGAATACAATACGAGTACAATAAGTACAATACAATATAGAAGTCACATAAAAAAATATCACCAAATGCCGCGATATGCAGCACATAAAGGAAAAATATTCCAGAGAATTGTCAACACAATAACCTTAATATCGCACATGCTTGAAAATAATAACACAGGTTATAATTTGTAAGGTTTTCCGCGTGATTCTTTTTATATTTTAAAAAGATTAAAATTTCAGACCTATTTTTTACGAAAGCGAAAGCAGCGGATTATTTCTGAAAATATAGACTAATTCATTGGTACTTGAAATATATGGAGTTCAGCAAAATTCGGAAATAATTCTAATAACGGAATTGCACGACAGCATTTAGATTCGTACTTATGCCAATTTGTGTGGCGATGTTTGCATGCAATTACGACGTTGTGGTAACCTAAATATTGTAGTTATTATTAGATTATGTTTATTCTGAGCGTAGGTGTCTTTTTTAAAAAAAATATAGTGCTTATTTTTCTCAAATCTTCTGAAATTCATCCGCCGTCGGACTAATAAAAAAGGAGCCTACATGGGAATTTTTCTTCGCGCTTGTGTGGAAAAAATGACGAATTGGCGAAAATTATTATTGTTTTTTTTGGTTATATCTTTTAAATAATATTTTACTTAAACAATCTTTTATTTTCGACTTTTTGATGTGTTTACCCTCCTCACGTAGGGTTATGAAGCCCCAGGATCAAGTCTCAGGATTGAGGCCTGATTGAGGCTGTGCCCGAGGTGGGTGCATTAGATACTGAATAAATTGGTTTTTAATGATTTTATAAGTCTGAATTTTAATCATTTGCATATTCATCTCTCCACTACCGCTCCTTAAATTTGCATGACGCTATGTGCATTATTTTTTGGTGTTGCAATTTCCCTTTTGAGGAGTGTAGAATAAAATTCTAAACTGCGTACCAAATTTGTAAAATAGGAATATAACTACCAATTTTGTAAAATAAATATTAAATTAATTTTCTAGAAAAAATATTACTTTAACTTTATAAATTTATATTTTGGCATAAAAATTCTTCAATTAACAAATATAAATATTAACGTAGTCTTTTCTATCACGTATTTTTCTTTGCAGATCTTCAAGCTATGGCAATCTTGGCCTTATCTTGCAAAATTGATCAAAGCACCTACTCAAATAATTCACGTGAATTGACGAATTTGACACTGTATCACAGCACTGTTCAACACTTCAAGAAGATTCAACTTCGAGATGGTAGCTTTGGAAATGTTTACACGACAGCTTTGATAACGCAAGTAAGTGAATGAATAGCAAGTTGCGCACACTCGTTATACATTCAAAACTTTTTTAGTGTTTTTTTCTATTCTTGCTCCTAATTTGTAATGACATATACTTTAAGACTTTATTATCTATGCAAATGGTGGATACTTTTGGGATGATTTTATTTCCATACATACAGGATGGCCTGAAAATCAACGTCAAGCGGGAATGGGATAAAAGGGTAGTCATATAAGTTCCGGGAAAATTTTTTAAAAAAATTCCATTTCCCTTTGTTAAGGTATCCGATTACATTCGGAACCGTGATTTTAAAAAAGCGCATAAATGGATAATTTTCATGATATTTAGTGTCACTTAGATTAGAATACATGTATAAAAATGTTTTAAGAACATTTTGACAAAAAATTTATTTAAATACAATATTTTGGCAAAAAATGAACTTAGAATAATATTTTTTTCAACATGTTCTCCTTTTGTAAAAAATGCTTCTATTATAATAATATTTTGCCTGTATATAGCCCAGACCCCTTTACAGAGGCTCAACAATGATTTTTGAAAAATTCACATTATTTGTAGAGTTACAACCCCTTGAAATACTTATCGGCGTTTTTTTCTTAAAATTGCTCCCCTCAGTTGTCGTAAAATATGGATAAACCCACTTCTAAGCTATATATTTCAAAAATTCTAGTTGAGCCTCTGTAGAGAGGTCTGAGCTATATAAAGGCAAAATATTATTATAATAGAAGCATTTTTAACAAAAGGTGAACACTTCGAAAAAAAAATTATTCTAAGTTAATTTTTTGCCAAAATATTGTATTTAAATAATTTTTTTTTGTCAAAATGTCCTTAAAAAATTGTAAACATGTATTCTAATCTAAGTGACACTAAATATCATGAATATTATCCATTTATGCGCTTTTATGCGCATTATGCGCTTCCATTTATGAGCGGTTTCGAACGTATTCGGATACCTTAAGTGATGACTAGCATATTTTGGAAAAAGTAGAAGTCTGACACCCTCCATGCCATCTTTAAGTACTGTGACCCTAAATTTTACAAAGGTACAATGTTTTTTTTGCTATCATGATCTTATATAAACGTGCTATTAATAAGAGTTACAAATGGAGCAAAAGAGGTTTTTGGTTTCGTTAAAATAAGAGTAGTTTGAGTCGGTTTGAGAAAAAGTCCACTTATTTTGACTCTCCAAAAAGAGAAAAGTATTACATATTATCCTACGCAGGTAAATCCAAGAGATGACCAATTTAGTTCAGATTCCAAAATGGTACAACATTTTCCACTTTTACATCCATTACAATTATAGGCAACTTATGTTTTTTTTTTACAAAACGATTTAATTTAAAAAGTTAATATTTGCTTAGTTTGAGCGTGTACCTCAAATTAAGCAATATATTTAAAAATATAACGCAAAGAATTTTTGAATGTAATTAATTAAATATTTGAAATATTCACATGTTTTGAAGTGGTTCTTTTAATCCAAACGAAAATATAACCAGTCTGTACCAAAAGATTGCTGAAGCAGATTAAGAAATAAATTCAACCAGTTACGACTTTTTAAGCACTCTCTTTAAAAAAGATGTAGAACCTGCATTTATTTTGAAGGCAAACATTCCGAGCATTAATTCATTAAAATGTTACAAGAAATGGTTTGTATTTTTTAAAAATGTATTACCCTATTTGAATTACACATTTAAGACTGAATTTTTTGAAATGAAGCTGTTTTTTAATAAGAAATTGCCAATAATTGTGATAAAGAGAAAAAACAAACGCTGCAACATTTTGGAATCTTAACTTAATAGATCATCTTTTGAAATACTTGGGATTGTACGCACTATATTTTTCATTTTATGGAAAGAGGAAAAATTAGGTGAAATCATTTTCTCAATCCCCGACTCAAACAAACTGCATTTATTTCAATTAAATTAGCAAAATCTTTTGCCCGACTTTTCAGTGTGATTAATCGCAGTCTATGTAAGATCGCGTTAGTGAAAATAATCAATGTAAAATTGTGAAACTTGTGTTCACAATTCTGAATAATGTGATGGAAGGTATCATTTTCCTACATTTTCAAAAATACGTTAATCATCACTTAACCAAGTAATATAGAATTTTTAGAAATTTTTTCCAGAACTGATATGACCCTCCCATTAAACCTGTCTCCGCATGACGTTGAGATTCGGGACCTCTTGTGTAATGTGCTATCGATCCTCATCAGTAAAGCCCTATGCATCTCATATCTTCACTCTCAAAAATGGAGCTGTTGGAACTGAATAACTTCATAAAACTTAAGTCTTGATATTGAACGTTTTATGTTTGAAAAAGCTAAAGTATCATTCACAAACTTTTAAATTTTATCGGTAGCCTCTCTCTTTTACAGGAGTATTGTATTTCATAATAAGCGCTAAGAGTTTGTAAGGAAAACATACTTGTTGATGCAGAGAAAAAAAACTATAAGATATTCTACAATTTTATAAATTTTAAGTCTATTTAACTCTTCTCTTATTTCAGGCTCTATTATCTAGTGGTCAAGGGGATGACAAAAACTGGAAATTAAATGCCACGATAAAGTACTTGATTAAGCAAATGAATTCGTCTTCAATAGATTTCTTATCAACATATTTAACTCTGCCCATTTTGAATGCAAAGAATCTAATGGATATTTCAAAGATCGATTGCTCTGCTAATCCAAGAAAACATGGAGATGGTAAGAACTATGATGCTGCAAATGATTTGTTAGAGATTTTATGAAACCGTTTAAGTTGTATCAATGTATTGTATTCTTTTCCCGTTTTTCTAGAACAATAATACTTTACCTTGTATATTATGTTCCTTTTTTTTAAAAAAAAAACTAATACTGAATGCTTTATCTATATTTTTACTTTTGAGATTAAAATTGAAATTGCACTAGATGCAATAACTTCGACGCCTCTAATCAAAATGAGATTTTTGATAAGCATACAACCAAGACAGAATTTTGTATAAAAAATATAATTTACAAAGCTATTAAATTTCAGATAGAAGTTACCATTATAGAAATATATTATAAAGCATTTAAAGTTATGTGTTTGATGCTTTTGAATAACCAGTGTTTTATGTATTCCTTGAAATATAATGTTTTAAAACACATTTTTTTTAATTTATTCTCGCGTTTACAGATCCAATTTCTGAAGTTATTGACTATCTGGGACCGAAAATGCGTGTGCAGTATTCTCTATACGTCGGGGATGATAAAGATTTCATTCACACTATGTCTCTGAGAGTCCCCGAGAACTATACTGCTTTTGAAGTTATGGAATTGGCTCAATCCGTGGATCCAAAATATAAGTACTTTATTTTTGATTTCATGTATTTTTAGTATTAATTTACCATTTTTCTAGGAGGCAACTAATTTCATATAATTTATCAAACGTACTTAGTCTTAAATACTTGAAAGTACCTTGTTTCATCTCATTCTAGCTTTCAGATTGATGGAATTTAATTTCTTAATTGTTAATTATATTTTATAGTATAAAAATGCTGTTATGTACATTAAACAACTGAAAGTTGAATACCTGTTTCGTATCGTACATCGGTTTAGTGTAGTATCTCGTTTCACTCTGAAGATAGCACATATTCATCTTTACATTCATATGAAAATGAACGTTTGTATATTTGTTTTACACTTATAGAAATTCACACCGTTAATGGTATCGTTCCAAAGTTATACAGAGAGATTTGCTGAAGTCTTAAAGGAGTCGTAGACATTTGTTCACCCAAAAAGAAATCACAATTTTTTTGTATCGAATTCTTTTCTAAAACCCTCTTTTTTAAAGAACAGGTTGTGTGTGTATTTGAGACATTGCCAAATACTGTAGTATGCAGCCAGCAGTGAGAAAAGAATTCGCTCCCGATTAGTAACTGATTACTGTATTTGGCGGCGCCTTTTGATTTGACAATGTTCAAGATCGGGCTGAAATCGACACCCAAGTGCTTGTGAGGGAGTTATAAATAAAAATTCCAGTTTTTGAACTATTAGGTATTACATTCTTGAGATTTGTTAAGCGTGTTTCTTTTGAGTAGAAATCTGATAGGAACTGGTTTTTCAGAAATCGACTTTTACGAGGATGATGTAAAGAAGTGTAAATGTAGTCCCATTTTCTTGGTTTTAAGCAATTAGACGCACGAGCTTGAAATTTGGCAAACATGTGTATTTTGTTATCTATAGATCTACTTTGAACAGATTTCTTGAAATCAATTCCCAAAGAGCGGAGCTATAAATCCAAGTTCTGTTCTTTTAAATTGAGAGGTGAGGATGAAAAAAAGTTTTTGAATACATTTGAAAGCTTAATGATAAGATTTAGATATAAATTTTTTTTAAAAAAAATATTTAACCATACATGATTATGACATGACACACTCAGAGAAGCCATTATATAAGTACTTTGTAAAACACAAGAAATCCAACAATAAGCAGGAAATATTGAAAATCTTGATCTTTTACAGATTAATATCGTCTTGAATTTTCCGAAGACTAATTGGAAAATGGTTTAGAGCTCAAATATCTTGAAGCCATCCTGGACACGGTCCATTGAATTCATAGAATGGGTTTTATCCAATGAACATGAAAGTATATTCATGTATATAAAGAAAGCATTTAACTTTTCCAATACATGAGATACTTCGAATTACTTTACATTTTCTTACTAACTTACTTTAGGTTTCATAGTTTGTTGAAGTTTTAAAGGAGTTTTAGACATTTTTTCACCAAAAAAAGAATAGCAAATTTATTTTTAACGAATTTTTTTTAAACCCCTCTTTTTTAAAGAACAGTTTATGTGTGTATGGGGGAAGTCACCAAACACTGTGATATGCAGCGAATAGTGAAAAAACATTCCCGCTCCCGTTTAGAAACTGATTACTGTATTTGGCGGCGTCTTTTCATTTGACAACGTTTAAGAATGGACTTTGCAGAAATCGACACCCAAGTGTTTGCGGGGTGTTACAAATAAAAATTCCGGTTTTACTATTCGACTTTGATTTGGCAAGCGTGTTTTTTTTGTTGTGTAGATCTCGGCTATGGGGACCAGTTTTTCTGAAATCGTGCAAACATGA
>BMAV01004097.1:76785-109988 GCA_019973955.1 Trichonephila inaurata madagascariensis
TATATTGAAAGCTTGAGAAGCACTGAGCTAATATATTGTGCTGGTTTATTAAACTAGGAGCATTAGAAAAAACACCATTTTTGTTTTAGATAAACGAAACTCGTTTCCTTTTACATTTAATACGCTATTTTAAATCTGCTATTCTTAGCTATGATCAATGCTTCAGCTCTTTTACGTATATCCACGGATTCCTCTACAATTGGCACTGTTTTGGTTAAATCTTTTTCAGGCAAAATACAGCGACACTGCTTTTTAAATCTTTGCAATTTATTCGACTCTAAAAAAATTTCGAACATTCTTAATTGGCAAGGTTTCATCTGTAACAGAAATCCAAACTCTTCATAATTGCGTAGGAAACTCGCACAAGAGAAATTAAGTTTTAAATTTGTTTTGATAAATATTTCCTTAATTTATGTTGCAGACTATATGTCTCGTTGAGTTAATGCATTTTTTATTTTGTTCCCAAATTTGCAAGAGAATTGTTACCACATTACAGAAAGATTCTAATCTTAAAACAATTGTCGAAAATATTAAAAACTATAATAACAGTCCTCAATTTCAAAATTATTTCATGGGTGATTATAACGTTTTAATTCACATGTCTAATTTTCCCCTAAATCTCCATAAAAAGACGTTATGCGAAAATTGGCTTTCGTCTCACACTTAAAGGAAAAAGCTTTGTACTCTGTGCATTCGGAAATTGGCAGTCATTTATGTTTCTTTGAAAAATACAACAGAGGCTCACTGATAATTTCTTTTGACAAGATGCGTAAAAAGACACAAATAATTTCATACGTTAGTGTCCTACATACCTCACATCAGAATACACTGCTGGCCACCGTAAATGCAACACCCTGAAGGAAGCATGTAAATAACATGAAATTTACAACATGTATTAGCAAAGGTGAGATATGCAAACGATTAGAATTTCAGCGCAGACACACATCACGCGTGCCTGTGGGGCCACCTCAAAGCGCTATTTAAAGCTTGGAGATTCCAACGATTTCATGTTCGGCAATTGTGTTTTTTCTTGTGGTTGTTTCAAAAAAAACGATCAGTTTGATTTCGTAGAAAACAGCGATCAGCTTTTGATCAAGTATCCGAGTTCGACAGAGGAAGGATAGTGGCCTACCGAGATTGTCGATTATCTTTCAAGAAAATCGGTAGACGTGTTGGACGAAACCAAACAACTGTAATGCGGATATGTGACCGTTGGATGCAGGAGGGTACGGTGGACCGACGTGGTCAATTGCATCCACCTCAGTGCACCACTTCACGTGAGGACAGCAAATTTTTCGCATGACAGTGATGGATGGCTCAGTCACATCACGAACCATAACACAGCAAATTGAGTCTGTAACGCATCATTCACTGTCTGCACGTACCATTCGACGCCGTTTACAGCAGAGAGGTCTCTCCGCAAGACGTCTATTGCTTGGTCTACCATTGACGTAGAACCACAGACGTCTCCGCCGCCAATGGTGCGATGAAAGAAGGATGTGGGCGGCAGAATGGAATGAAGTTGTCTTTACTGATGAGTCACGTATCTGTCTGCAACACCACGATGGTCGGATTCGAATCTGGAGATACCGTGGAGAGAGAATGCTGAACAGCTGCGTTATGCACCGCTACACTGGTCCTGCACCGGGTATTATGGTATGGGGTGGTATTGGATATCACTCTCGCACTCCTCTAGTAAGCATTGCCGGTACTGAAAACAGCCAGCGCTACATCTCCGAGGTGTTGGAGCCAGTTGTCCTTCCTTACCTTCAGGGCTTGGCCACAGCCCTATTTCAACAGGATAATGCTCGACAACACGTGGCACGCATTATACAAATGTTCTTCGTCAATCACCAAATTGAATTGCTTCTCTGGTCGGCTTGCTCTCCGGATCTTTCGCCCATAGAAAACATTTGATCCATGGTTGCTCAACGATTGACCCAGATTACACCCCCAGCTACCACACCAGATCAATTTTGGCAACGTGTGGAAGCTGCTTGGCCCGCTGTACCCCAAGAACACATCCAAAGTCTCTGAATCAATGCCGAGGCGTGTAACAGCGGTGATCTCCAACAATGACGGCTACTCTGGCTACTGATTCTGGCAGGAACCACACTTCACAGAGGTTTATAAATTTAATCATTTGATAGTTGGTCAACATGTTATCTACAAAATAAATTTTGTTCTTCTATCTTTTGTCTTTCTTGGTGTTGCATTTACGGTGGCCAGCAGTGTACATTTGAAATTCCTTGAAGGGGAAAATACACCATTTTGAGACTTTTTTACTATTTTTCTTAAGCTCTGCAGCCTCTGCAATCAGCACGTGTTTTATTCTTTTATAATTGCCTATAAACATGACATTCACACTAGTTTATTCATTGTTTTAAACTGGGCATACTAAATCAATAAGCATGGGTCTGAAATTCATATTTTAAGTAATATTGTAAACTAAATCTCTTTTAATATGAACCTTAGAGAAATGAGACTATTTTCTTTTCAAAATGCAAAATAAATCAGTAACTTCTTGAAATAATATTTAGATAAAATTACATTCTGTAAAGTTTAGCTAAAATGAGTTTTAAACTGTTTCTGTGTATTGAAGTTGTGTTCCTGCCAACAGCAAAAAATACAAAATACTCCATATACAGAATACTGAAAACAGTATTACTATACGAAGCAGAAATGTATAAATTAACCTGTTAGAAAAATGAAGAAAATAGAAAAAAAACGTGAAAGAAAGATTTGTATTTAAATATATTTTTGTATCAATTGTAGGTCAGCAATAAAAGTTAAAAAAAAACGTGTACAGTACGTAGATACTCAGCAAAAAAAAGTGTAATGCTTGTTAACGCGTACCGTTTCCAATGCTTTTAAAAAAAGAAAGATATTATGAACTTTTAAATCCAAAGGGGACGTAATGGTCTGTACACATTATAAAAACTTGACAGCAATGGCCTTTGTAAAGATTTAATTTCCTTGTGTGTTTTTAGCCAGTATATGATCACCACTCATGCAGTACCCTTTCATGAAATTTGAATTGGAGATTTTGATTTAAAAGAAAGTAAACATAATAGCAAAAAGTACGAAACACACACTTGTTGTTTTATAACAAGCTTAACTCCACCCATCAGTAAGAATCACTTGAGTTTCATGACAGATAACTGATAATGTCATTTGTAAAAGAAATAATAATCTTTCTTGATAGCTTCTCTAAGAATGTTATAGCAAAAAACATAATTTTTTTCACAGAAGTACTCTATTAATGCCATTAAATATAGTAATCCTTTTTTTGACAGCTTCTCCAGAAAGTCAATAGTACATAAACACTCCAGAAAACAATAGACTAAATTGTTGCTATCCGAAGATGCTGTCATTGTGATGGATCATATCAACACTTTCGCATTACTCAAAAGGTCACAGAATTGATACCCTCTTCAAATCACTTCTATAAAACTGTACATCTTTTTCTAACAGGTCAAGTTCGAAATTTAAAGTTGATCAAATGGAAACCCTGAAAATATTCACATTTGCCTCTATTGTATGGGGATGCCTATTACGTAAGTAAAATTAAGTACAATAGTGAAAATCTTTTGTATATAATCTTAAAGTTTTTTGTATATAATTTTAAAGTATTCTGTGAAAAATTATTATATATTCCTTGCTTTTAAAGGGTTTTAAAAGCCTCTAAATGTAACTTTCACAATGAAATGTATGTAAGAACTATAATTACTGAAGAAATCTACATATTACAAGAAAACTTTTTAAAATAAAATTACTTTTAATTTTTTGAAAAAAGAAATTGTGGTAGATTAACAACATGGAATAATTATTTCAATAGACACATTTGAAACTTTTTTTTCAAAAGTCAAATGTTTTATCGTAAACTGGAATGAAATTGTACCAAAAAAGTTAATACTTTTGACAAGATTGTATTATTTAAAAATAAATTTTATAGAGCAATAGGCTTTGAAATAAACCGAAGAAAATTTTCAAAAAAAAAAAAAAAAAAAATACAAGTGATAATATACAGAAAAGTGCATACATTTTAAAATTTAGAACATTATTTTTTTCAAGTTAATAGCTGTAAATGTTCATTTAAATGCTGTAAATATTTGATTGTCAATAGTGTGCTGAATAGATAAAAAAAAAGTTTGTAGAAAAATTTTGAAGGTTATTTAAAATTGTAACCTCAATTTTGAAAAACAGCCAGTACTAGCCCTTATTTAAAGATTTTACTTACGTATAATATTCGTAATTAAACGACTATTTCTTATTTATGAAAACTGATGAATGATTAATATTTTAAGATATATGGAAAATTTTCGTGACAATATTTATTTATATATTTTTTTGTTAATAACGAAACAATTTCTCTCATTTCAAAAGTAAATTTACCTTCAGTTTTGGGAGTAGTAGTTTTAAATTGGTTTTCTGGAGGATAGCAATACTTTAGATTGTCCATGAAATCTTCTTACTATACTGTTTGAATTAATTGGGACAAGCATATTTTTCTTAATTGAGTTAGTATGTAATTAAAAATGATGTCCTGAACCCCCTCAAACCCGTTACATCTGCCTTTAGATATAGCAGATTGACTTTGACTATAATTTGTTCATTTTAATGTATCAGGAGCTCAGTTGTAAGTCTTTCAGGGGTAGGTGGTAAATTCAATTTTACGTTCTGTATAAGACGCGTTACTTTAACTTGTTCAAAGATGGATAGTACTCCGAGGAACCGTTTTGAAGTAAAATCTCTCTCAATGAACACATTTCTATGACTGTGAGAGATAGAACTATGGCAGTTGGTCTAAATTTTGAAGTGTTTTAAGAATATTTCAAAATTCCGGATCATCGTCTTCAAAAGACAAAAGAAAAATGTGGGCGCAAGTGGAAAACTACTCCAAGATTTATAGCATTTTTATAAGAAGTAGCAAAATAAATCCAAATAAGAAAAGCATAGACCTTCGAAGAGATTTATTGGATAATGGTGTCGAAGTGAGTACCTCAATTGCACGGAAAAGGCTTCTGGAAGGTGGCCTTAAGGCAACATGACTGAAGAAAAAAATCTATTTCTAACTGAAAAAATGATGAAAAAACGCTTAGCATCGGCCAACGTTTATCACGGACTGTTAACGATTTGAAGAAGATAATTTAGAGTGATGCAACATTTATTTGTGTAGGGATACAAATCAAGTGTAGTTAGACAAAGACAAGTTTAAACTTCGTTACCAGATCTTACCAAACAGATTGTAAGACACCCATCTAAACAGATGTTTGTGTATTTTTCTCAACAAATAGCCCTGGAAGCTTGGTTCCTCTTAAATACATGATGAGTTCTGTCAAATATATAGACATTTTTTGCAGTAGGATTGTTCCATTCATGGACACATTTGATAGAACATTTCAACATGACTTAGCATGTTGTCAGAATTCAAAATTGGTGCATACTTGTTTGCAGAAAATAGAATAAAAGTGCTAAATTGGCTTGAAAATTCCCCAGACTTAAATCCTATTCAAAACTGATGGCATGTTCTCAAGAATCGTTTCTCGTTTCGCTAAGCTGAATCACTCGACAACAGAGCAAATGAAAAAAAGGGCTGTACTAGTGTGTTTCCAAGTTGATGTAATCAAGAACATGTGTGCTACTCTAGTGGAGTCAAAGAGAAGACGGGTTGGAAAGGTCATTTCTGCTAAAGGAAGACATACTTCGTATACTAATATATAGATTTTTCAGTCTGTTTAACGTATATAATGGTAAAAATCTAAGGTTGTAGAAAAAAATTCACTTTTTTCCCATTAGTTCCAATTAAATCGAACAGTATAGTATTTTAATATTATAGAACTGGAAAAATCTTTTTAATTGATTCTGTTATCTCTTGATGAAGTATATAAAATTTCTCTTTGCGCAATCAATGAAATATTAGCCGATATGCCTATCTTCTTATAGACATTTTACATTGGTTTTTAAACAAACTAAATTGCTTAGTTGCCTATCCGCATTTTGTTTAGACTAGACTTCGATAAGCTTGAAGCTGTGTTTTGCCAGACCGTTGTACTAATAAGATTCAAGATGCCGAAGAATTATAAATATTTGAAGACATGCACGAAATAAAAGATAGTGTATGAGGAGCAGAAAGAAGAGACAGGACGATTTAAATTTATATATTGACTTTGTAGAAGGTTATAGAGCAAGGATGGCGAACCAATGGCACGCGACACAATATTTTGGGTAATCAAAACGGCTTGCATTTTAGTTCAAAATAACAAAGTTCACTATGAAGTCTTAAGAACAAACGCAAGTAATCGGTCGTGGGGGGAGGGGAGGAGAGGGAGTGCACTCATTCGTTATTGTTGTGCCTAGTTATATCGTGGACCATAATTGCTAATGATACAAAAAGTGTCTACGCAAAGCATAATCAATTTCATTGACACAATTGTATTTTAAAGTAGATTTGTGTTATATTTACGATTTTTTACTGTTATTTATAACATGGCTACACCTGCAAAAAAAGGAGCAAGATAGTAAGTGTAACAGAGAATTTATATTTGACTTCATTTGATAAACTAAACTTGCCCCGATTCGATTGGTTGAAAATTGAAAAATTTGAAATGTAATTGATTGATTTCCAGTCTAGTTCAATACCGATTCAAAAATTTATTGAAACAAGGCAAAAAGTGGAATTTATTGAAACAGAAAGATTAACAAACAAAGTAAATAAAAGTTTGAGTAACGAAACTTTGGAAACATGGTGTTCGATTCCAGACACATTTAACTGTTTGAAGAAGCTGGCCCATGCTATTTTCATATGCCTGCCAGTCATTATTTTCAGAGATGAATAACATTAAAGATTCGATTAAAACCCATTTTACAGATGACTAATTCAGCATGTACTCTGCTAAAAGTAAGATGTTACAATTCTAAGTTATTTGTCATCTAATCTGCAAAAACACAGAAATCACACTAATGTCACTTTAAATTGAATTACACGTATAACTATTACATTTACTACTATACATTGCAAAATGTATTTTTTTCGTAGTAAATAGAGTTTTTAATTTTTGGTATTTAGCTTCAATATTTTCCCAACTATCCCGAGACAATAATGTTTGACGGCACGTCTATACCTCATTAAACATTTATTTAGAAAAAAATGACACGTTGATTCCTAAAGGTTCGCCACCCCTGGCATAGAGTGACACTGAAAAGTGTACCACATGCGAAAGGTTGCCAACGACTGTTATAGAAAATTGTGACCAGTTTTTTAAATCACGCTTAACGCAAGCATCTAGCCAATCAGTATTTTAATAAATTCTAATTCCAGTATTTTAGCAGATTTATACTTCAGATTATAAAATGTATGAAGAATACTTTTGAACCTGCAATAATTAAAAATCAGAATACGTTTTGTCTTCTTAACAGATACAATTTGAATGCGAATAATGTGTTGGATTGTTTATAACATATGTGCATTTCGATATTTATTTTTTGCCTGTGCACGTGAAGTTTTAGAGGTATAAGATTTTCACATGTAGAAATTAAAAAGCCTGCAAAGAGTGTATTAGTGTTTATTAAAATAAAATATTTATAATATTTTATTGCGATAACGCAAACAAAATCCATTTTATAACTTATTTCAAATTTGGATTTACCTGTCTTTTTTTTCTCCCCACAACAGCGACTATTTTATGTCTAAATTGTAAAATTGAAACTGCCCTTTCTGGTAAAATAGAAGACTCGACTTACGGATATAGACAATATGAAAAATGTTGGACCATCATAGTTTCAGAACAAAGTTTTGTCGTCTTTTCGTTGGACAGTTTTACATCCGAAAAAGAGGTAAGCATTGCAAAGAAAAGTTTCTTATCAAATTTTGAGTAATAATTAGATTTATTGGAGATTACACAACTTTAAAAGTACCACGCAAAACGAATTTTTGTAAGTATGTAGAGAAAAATAGCTTATATATAGTAAAAGAATGTCCTGAATCTGAGGTTCGAGACGACAAACAATGTGTTGAATCAAACTCAGTTCAGTCATTTCTAATTTAAGGGCTTTCTGCAATTTTAGTAATTCGTGAACAAAATCCATCGGAGCTTGACTTCTAGTTTGGTATGACGCAAAAAACTTGGTTTTCCATTCTGTCTTATTTCGCACAATCGGAAAACTTCCCTTCAAAGCCTGCTTTAACAGATCAAAATCAGTCTCCTCACCCTGCACAAGGGCATATCCTAATACCTCATACCAATCTCTAGCGCGTCCCGTGAGGTGACCTTTCAGATATGCACAGGTTAAATTTGCGGGTATTTGATAAAATATCAGATTACTTTCAATACCATCTAAGAACTGGTCAACATTTTATGATCCAGAAAAAAAAATATTCGGGTAAGACCCTCAATCCAGATCCAACTCCAATCTCGGGGTTAGGGAAATTAAGCTGTCCTTGGGACAAACTTGTTGGGCGCCACTATAATGGCCTCCCACCTGGGAAAGCCTTCTATTCATCTACTCGACCTAAATCTGTAGGAGGTAAAGATTGATGACTCAAACTAGCCATGAGAAATACAATTTATTATTACCAAATATAATAATCTACGGCAAGCAACTATAGAGGGAAGTTCTAGAGTGATATAACGATAACTCAAATCCCTATGTGAATAAGCGCATGAAATCCTAATAGCGTAACTTTATTCAAAGTTGTCTTAAGAATCCTAACTTCCTTAATTTATTTTAATAACTAAAACCTGTCCTATAATCACGCGTTTAAATTCCGATCCTTACCGTAACAGCACTGCTTTCAGCAACTCAGCTTCTTTTCTTCTTCTCACGATTACTAAACTTCCACTATATATATATACAAGCTAATCTGCATATCAAGGTTTCTTCTTGAGAGAGATGGCTGTGAAATACTCAATTGCTGGCCCCAAAGATTCCCCAAGAGGATTATTAAAAAATCATGTAAAGCCCCGTCACAATCTGTGCTGTAAGTTTTTAATCGCTGTGCTGACACAACCTATGTAAGTCTCATTGAAAGTTCTAATTCTTTACAGTTCTATATTGTTCTTAGTGTATTTTTCAACATTCAATTCAAATATCAAATAAAAAAAACGTTAAAAAGCTAATATAATTATTGTTTTAATTTTATTATTTATAAAATATATAAAATAATTTGGGGGAAGACGCCACATTTAAGAACTTTTCGATTAATACATTGAAAATTGAAATGACAAGACCATGAAAAAATTCCCTTTTTTTTGTCAATATTTAATTGGTTATGTGTACAAGTTAATTCTCTTCTTAGTATGGAAATGAATTAGAAATTTAATGTTAAAGAAATTCATTTAATTGCGGCATCTTCTGCCACCAGTCATGGAGTAAGATGCAACAACACTACAGTAAATTCAAAAATAAGGTAAACATTACATAATTAAATATGAAGTAACAATAACTGTAGAAAAGCAACAACAATAACAAAAATTAATTCTTTCATAATTAGCTTGCTAAAAATAATAACATAACAGATTTGAATGATAGCCTACGCAAAATTTCACTCATTGTAAATCATTATCACTGCAATCTTCGTTCAACCATCTGTTGCATTCAATGCACTGAATCCAGTCACGCTTGGTATCTTTTTAGCATAAAAGTACCCTTTATACACATCACAAAAATCGTCATTATTATAATCATCAAAACTGTCACCACTAGTATCTAGAGGAATTTCTTCGCTTGGGGATCTTCTGTTTCTTCGAAGGTTTCTTGTAATTTGTTTTGAACCTATCCACCTTTCCAGCATAGTTGCTCTCCTTTATAATTCAGTTAACACTTCTGAAGTTAATTTTATTATGCCCGGTTTATTTGCGTTTTCTGACCAGAGGAATAAGGCTGTGCTCCAGTATTCTGTGCTGGTGGAGGCAAGCGAGGTGATAGACCAGTTATCATTAATTGTATTTAAATATTAATTTTAAAAATAATTATTAATTGTGTTTACATTTTATGCAATAGTATACAGTACTACAAAATTAAAAAATGCAACAACACATTTTAAAGTTTATTTCATTTATTTCTGAATCATATGGCGTTTTCCCCCAATTAAAGAGG
The DNA here is from genome assembly GCA_019973955.1 of Trichonephila inaurata madagascariensis. Taxonomy (NCBI): domain Eukaryota; kingdom Metazoa; phylum Arthropoda; class Arachnida; order Araneae; family Nephilidae; genus Trichonephila; species Trichonephila inaurata. Next base: position 86,884 of record BMAV01004097.1, read on the forward strand.
GGAAAAGCCACACGCGCTTATTTTCTTATTGCTACAGTGTTATGACTGCATCTATATGCATCGTATATGTAACATTATGCGTAACTCACTTATATTGCTAATATCTTATTTAAACTAACAAGTACGTTTATAGACTTTAAATATTAGGAACGGAACATTATGGCTCAAAATGGCCATCTATCGACATATCTTACTATTAACAAACTGGCATCTTCCCTTGAATTACCTTATACATATATACAGTTGGACCTCTATTTAACGAAGTCACTAAATCCCCAAAAAATTCGTTGTATAGAAAATTCGTTTTACATAGAGGTTCATGTAAAGAATGTTGAAGAACATACTGTATTTTCAACATTCAGAAAATAATTTTATAATAAAATTAATGAGTTTTAGGGATATTTTCTAATTCAAAGCATACACACACACACAAGTAAGTATAAACATACATTATTTTATAACTCTAAACTCTAAACATACAATATCACATGCGTTCTTAAGTTTGATTACTCATAGAATCTGTTAATTTTGTTTGAGCTTTTTTTTTATTTGAAAAAATGCTTTGTTTCATAATACACCTCACATCTTTGCAATGCACCAAAAATCCCTTCAGGTATATTTTTTCCGTGTTTTTTCTAGCCATCCATTGCTATCTGGACGTATTCCAATGCCATCACAAATTTAACAGCTTTCTTTGTTATGAAAGTTCTAGACATCGGAACATTTTTATCACGCATTGTATGCTTCCACTTCAAAAATGCCTCGCTGACATCTTCATAGACACATGTCCTAATACATTTTGAATAAGAATTCGATGAATTATAATTTTGTAACTTAACTCGATTTTTTACAATAGTTGATAAGCTGTTTGGAGGAATTTCAAATTTTAAAGCAGTATCTTTTTTCTTAAAACCTTTATCCACTTCCTGAAGAATTAAAATTTTTGGTTTGATGCTCAAGTACTTACGCTTTGACTTTTTCGAGGTAGAAGAAACTAAATTACCATTAAGAAGGATCGACATTACAAATAAACGGAGACTAGTTCAAGGACACGGGGACACAAGACAACTGCATTGAAGGTGAAAGGGCATATCGAAGATGTTTCTAGTGAACTGGACAATTGGGGCTAAGGGTTGCATTTCTTGGATGAAACGCCCAGAATTCTATTGCTCTAGGTGAGGTTGGCACCTAACAAAACCATTTCAAGATATATGACCACCATAAAATGTGTTAAAAGAGAAAAAAAAAACTTGAAATCTTCAGAAATAATTTAAAAATAGCTAGAAAAACAATTGAATCATAAAAAAAAGTTCGTTATGTAGGAAATGTACTTCGCTATTAGGAGGTTAATTTATGAATAAAATCGGGAAATGTTCTTGGTTCCAGGAAAAAGTTCGCTATATAGGAAACTTCGCAATATAGAAGTTCGTAATATGGAGGTTCGACTGTATATATATACAACATATCCTCTTTTATAATGTATATTTTAATAACATTCTATATCTTATTCAGTGTAATATAGTTATGTTGCAAAATATAAGAAGCTGTATAGTAGTTATTTTTATATATATAAGATAAATCGGAGGAAGTTTTGCCCCATTTAAGAATATTTCGATTAGTACATTAAAAATTGAAATAACAAGACCATGAACAAATACACTTTATTTTTTAATATTTAATTAGATATGTATACAAATTAATTATCTTCTTAGTATGAAAATAAATAAGAAATTTAATGTTAAAGAAATTCATTTAATTGTGGCATCTTCCCCAAATATATGTACCGCCAGTCATAGAGTAAGATGCAACAACACTACACTAAAAAAAAAATAAGACAAACATTACCAAATTAAATGTTAAATAACAATAACTATAGAAAAAAAATCTAATTCTTTCATAATCTTTAATTCTTTCATTACACGTTGTGCATTTTGAGTGAAGTTTCGATTGAATGTTTTTTAAAGCACTGCATTTTGGGGTAAGAAATGCTATATTTTCTTATTATTTTCTTAACATTGGGTTCAGTCACTGGATCATCATCCTATGACTCTACCGAAAATTCCAGCAGATTATTTGCTGGGACTTCTACATATGAAAAATCATCTGTTAGTATATAGTTGATTTCAGATAGTAGGGTCTGTAATAAATCCAAAGCATCTTGAAGAAGGAGTTTCTTTTTTCCAGACATACTAAGAAAAAGAAACAATAATAATAATAATAATAGCTCCATGGAAATCTCCTATTATTGTTAAATCTCAGTTACACATAAATAAATGAGAATGTTGCTAATTTTTGAAATAAAAATAGATATTTCCTATAATCGTGTGGTAAAGAAAACAAGCTCAGATTCAACTTAAAATTTGTTTGAAAACTTTAAAATAAAACAATAAGAAAAGCAAAATAAATAATTTAAGCTAAAAGTAATGCCAAAAAATGCATAAGTCTATTACACTATAGTGATGACTCTACAACACAACAAAAAACAACAATAAGATACACGGACGAATAAAAAAAAAAACTCAAGTTCTTGCTCTAGCATTCAGTGTACTATCGGTACTCAGTACCACAAAGTTATTCAATTGTAAAATTTATTATATAACCTGTTCACTTAAAATAAATGGCCAGATCATTTTCTAATGTCTTCATTCACATACGAAAAAAATAAGACACTTACCTGTCGACATTAACTACTTTTTCAGAACTAAAATAACAATCTTCGCAATCCGATCAAAATGTCAGCTGAAAACGCGATTTCTCTTCTTTAAAACTATTCGCCTTCTCCTCTAAAATACTCACCATAAAATCCGTGTGGCCCTATACCTTGAAAGAGTGGATTTAAAAAAAATATTCCTACTAAGTATCGACAGAGTATTCGTAAAAATGGTTATTCTATGTAATTTTAAAGTGAGTGGTACTTGTAAGTACCCTCGGTCGATAAAGAGTTAAGTAGAATTTTGGTAATAATTTGACACTAAAAGTAAAGATGCAGATTTTATCAAAGTGCCTTTTGATTCTGTGCACTCACACACACACACACCAATGACCAAAGAGAAGCAAAAAATCTTTTTAACACCCTTTTATAAGTTTCGCTTGTATGTAACGGAATCTTTGAACTCAATTTTTACCCATTTTAAAACATCAGATTAATTCCAAATTTTGCTCACTTGTTCAGGATCGACGACAATACGATAATTTAATAATTTTGTTTCATTCTTCTGATCAGGATCATCAGGATTAAGGATTTCTCATTTTAATATCCCATCTCTCATCTGGTGACTAATTTTAGATCCCACTTCCAAATTTGGTGGCTTAAAGATTAAGTTACAACTTAGTTCGATTAACTATAAAAGGGTGTTTTTTAGTTTTTATAAACTATAATATTTATTAAATTCAACTTTGAAACCTTCTTATTTTTAGTTGCTTACAATTTCTCAATTTCTTTTTAATTCGTACAGATAAATATATCTAATATTATCTGTTAATTTCACCTTTTTTTAAGTTCCATTAGAAGCAATCCATATTTCTCATCCTTACAAACACATATTTTTCCCAATCTTGGAAACTTCTATCCAAATACTTTTTTTTAATATATTTTAAAAGTTTAAACCGTTCTTTAGTTAAGAAAAATGTTTTATTCGCATTTCGCTTCCGAATTTTTTATGTTTTCTCTAGAATCTTTTGAAAAGTTTCAGAGGACTTAGAAGATATATATTTTTTAGAGGAACTACTTTTGAGTAACAAAATAAACTTTTTTTTTCTGACTACGCTAAATAATTAAAAATATTTTAGCAAAAAACAATACTGGTAGAACTCTTTAGATTTAAAGTATAAGGCTAAATTGTGGAATTTAATGTTACTTAGAATGGGATGAAGCAATTTCTAAGACATAAAACAATTTTGAGTTCTTTAAAACCCCTAGTGACGTTGCATAAATATCTGGAGGTTTTATATGTCAATAACAAGATTTTTTCTCGTATAATAACGTATAGTCTACTTAAACAGTTTTTCTTCGGTATTATCGTATAATGCCGTTGACCAATTTCGTCGAATCAAAAAACGGTGCCAAATGCTACGATATACATTCAATGGTAGACAACTACTATTTCGCATGTACAAACAAAACAATAATAACTAATGCAGCATTTGGGAAAATTTTTTGACTTGGCAAAATTTTGGTCGATGGCATCATACTTATAAGTTTCGTTCCTTCAATAAAGGTATGAAGTTCTCAGTTTATTGGTGTGAATTAAATTAATAATTAATTCGATTAATTACTTGGTACCGTTTCTTCGAAAACGGAATAGAGTTTAACTTTCCAGAAGAAATTTTTTAATCATCTTAATTTCTATATTTTACAAACAGAGAGTAATATTTTTTTATATTGTAAATAATGTTTGTAATCCCATGAAGTTAATTATTTTTCAGTCTTACAGAGACGATTGCTATGTGCTGATCACTGCTGTGGAAACGGGAGAGAGGTATAAGTTCAACGCTAGAAGTGACAGAAATGAAGGTTCTGTTAAAACCCTGAGTAATACCACTGTTACCTTTTATAGAAATTTCCGGGACTATTATTCAGCCAAATTTTCATTAACGTATAACATAAGTAAGTAATTTGTAAAAATTTATAGTAAAATCATAAATTTTCTTTAATTTTTTTAACTTTTAATTAGTTGATTTCTCAATAACTCGTTCAGCCACTTATTAAAAACGAATTATACATTCGTGCAGTGACACTTAAAAATATTAAAAATTGCTAATTTAATGCACATTTCACAGATTCACAACTTATTGCACGTTGACTTAGCTTTTAAGTTAATAAAAAAGGATTAAATGAATGACCCAAGACTGCTTTTGAACTGTTCTCTGACCTTTCTGGGAATTTTATATAAATTTAAAATATTATTTTATAATATCATAAAAATAATATATATTTGAGATAATCTTTATATTTAATCCTCATTCTGAACTTTTGAAGCGTCATTCATATTAAGAATTGAAATTATTCTTATTTTCTTATAATGGTGTTTAGCTGAAATTATGTAACATATATCATATCGTCGTAGAGTGATTTCTTTAGCATATGCTATACGCAAATAAATTATATTTTGTATGAGAGATATTTAAATATTCTACAATAAAATCTAAATTTAACTTCTTAAAAACTATTCAGTTAATTCAGTACATTCCATATATTTCATATACTAAACATTTCATCTTTATGAGACCCGTGTTTCTAAATTCTTTCAGAGAACTTGGAATGTATGAACGAAGAGAGTTTCCAGTGCGACGATAATTTCTGCATTCCTCGATCGAAAGTCTGTGATGGTGTAAACGACTGTAAAAATGGTTCTGACGAAATTGGATGTGGTATGAAATCTCATTTGATATTAGGACGAATAAATAATGTGAATCGTCAGTTTCGCTTATCTTGCAGACAAATGGCTGCATATTTTTCTTAATTTGCCACAATTTGCCTTCTATCATTTAAATTTAGGACAATCATAGTAATTTAAATTTAGTTTAATTAACTAGTACATTTACTTACGTTTAATAATTTAAATTTATTTGCTAGTTACGTGTTGTATTTTTGAAAAAATTAGCAAAATCACAAGACGTCACCAGCTTAAAAATTACGTCAAATGCTGTCATCATTATTATTATGTTAGAATACGCGCGGGAAAACCTTTTCTCCTGTTGGCTGCATATCGCAGCCTTTGGCGACGTCTTTTCATTTGATGAAATTGGTCCATAGTATAATACTTGAGTACGAATAATATACTAATTTGAACCTGAAACTATACATTATAACTATAGTTAACAATCCGGCCTATATTTATTATTAAAACCTTTGATTAAAAGCATTATAATTGGCAGTAGAGAATTTATCAGCGTTCGATAAAACTATACAATGGAAATCTTTTCATAAAATTAAGATTTTTCATCTCTTAAAAATATTAATAAGAATAAGCTCTTACAACGATTATTTTCAGATATATATATGAGATAAGTTCAAACACTACTAACTGTACTAAATATTCTATGTTTCAATCAATACTTTGGATGATAAAGATAGTGATATTTACTACAAGATAATACTTAAAAGATATGTTTTGTTTCAAAATCAAAAGCGTTTCATTAAATTAGTGCGATATAAATGATTAAAAAAATTTCGTTATATATGGAAGCAGTGTACAAATATCTTTATTAATGTTTATCCAACTATTTTATTTGCAAATTTTTAAACAGAGAAGTTTTACTTGAACAACAAATAAAAACACCTAATTTCTTTTTTAACCCTCAAATGTATGCATCATATGTTTAAAACCTCATATTTTTATACGTAGCAGCCTTCACATAGTAATTTTTTAAATTTTAATTTTACTGAAGTGGGAGAGGATGGCACCACCTGTACGCATATCGGCGGACACATCCCTCATTATGCTAATTATACAAATGTTCATATTCATTGCTCAAATTGTAAAACTGTAATTTATATGCATTATGCAATTCTATTTTAACTTTTTACGACACATTATAACTAACTGTTCCTTATGTATGAAAAAATTTATCACATCATCCAGAAATTTTTTTTTATTCATGGAGCGTATTTTGTGTAATTAATAGTTTATTGTGTTGTTATTGTTTCTTCTTAAAATAGTGTAAATAATTTATATCTGAATGTTTAATACGTTAATATTACTTTCTGTTGTATTTATTTAATGATAAAAGTTGTTACATTCTTAATTAACGCCGTCCCTTATATTACAATGGCGTTTCAACAGAAATGTGGCAAAATATTGGCAATACAGTGAAATTGGCATCATTATTGGAGACCATTTTTAGCGACTTGGTGACGATATGGATGCTTCTGAAAATTACTGGAGAAATCTTAACACCACGATCCATGACGCAAGCGCATTTTTTGAGAAAGCGTTGGAAGGTAGGAGGGTCCCAAGATAAAATGTTCTTGGCACTCCTCTTCAGTTATATTACATCATCACAAAAATCTTGAGGCAATTTTATCGTTTATAAACACAACTGAAATCTTCGACAGTTTATTTCTGTAGTTGCGACAATTTTCATTGTTGGAGCTCTATCTGAGTACAGTTAATATTTCCGCAGGTATTTGTATAAAAGGTAGTAAAAACATAAAAGAAAATTGTTTTTATACAGAAACAAGATAAATGTAACAAATGACATTTATATTTTTGCATACATTAATAAATTTATGCAAAAAAGGAGCATTTTTTAAATGCGAAAATACATAAATATCCAAAATATTCTTAAGGGTTTTTTTATACTCTTCCTATTAACTACAACCATTTTATGCTATTTTTAAATATCATTTATTAAAAATAAAAATTAATGCATTTAAGTGTTAACGTCATCGTTTCATAATTTTTGTATACCAATAACAAACGATTAGAGAAACTATAGTATGGATCGAAAAAATCTCTGTCCTGATGAGCAACTAAATTGGCACTTATTCCTTCAGAGACCAGAGTTCTTGTTATCCAGGGAGTAAAAGAAGCACGTGAAAAGGCAGTTGAATGGATGAAAAGAAACAGAACTACTCCTTGGAACTGGCGTGATGAGATGCCAAGAGCTGTTGTAGCTTTGTACCTGGCTTCAGATGTGAATTTCAACGGAACGAGTCTTGAAGAAGAGCTCATGGCAAAACAAGCAGAACTTAAGGTTGCCTTGGCTCTTCTAAGGTATATGAAGTTTCCAAATACCTTGAATTTATTCTTAATTTAGGGATAAGAATAACAAACTATTTATATTTTGTAACAAGAATTTATACAGAGTGAATATAAATGATGGAACCGATTTAAAAAAATTATATTGTCGAAACTACTGCATATATTACAATAAGTGATAGAAGAATGTAAAGTTATATATATATATATATATATCAAGTTTTTTTCCCCCCACCCGATGATCAACAGTACGTTCAAGATCGCTGTGATTAAAATACAAACATGGCGGCAATAACAAAGCAGAATTTTTGTGTATTAGTGTATGCATGAGTTTATTCGGTTGTTTCGGTGCAGCGTGCATTTAGAAATCGCTGTGGAAAAGAAGGATCATCCAACAATAGCATTCTACGATATCATCAATTTAAGAAAAGAGGTTGCTTGTGTAAACAGTAAAGCAGCGGCTGGCCAAGCGTCCTGGAAGAAGCAATGGAGAGGGTGAGGTACAGTTTTGTTCGAAATACATGGAAGTTTACGAGAGTTGCCGCCTTGGAAATTGGAATGCCCCACAAAATAGAATGGTCAGTTCAACAAAAAAAAAATAATATTAGTTACAAGCCGTGTCATTTGCAATTGCCACAACGAATAACAAGTAAGCCTTTCTGCAGCATTACGAACCATTGATAGAGTGATGCTACAAATCGTATGGGATGATCTGGATTATGCAGTGTAACAAGAAGGTAACATACGGAACATTTGTAATAGAAAAAAAACAACTTGGTTTATTTTTCTTTGCATTCATGTATCACTTATTGTAATATGTGCAGTAGTTTCGATAATATGATTTTTTGAAATTGGCTCCATCATTTATATTCACCCTGTATATGTGTGTGTAATATATTATATAATCGAAATATCTAAATTTCCTAAATTCTAGCTCTTTAATATTTAATTGCCGGTTTGTCACTGACATTTTTATTTTTTGATTGCTTATTTAAAATACGACATTGGTTTGTATTAACCTTTTATACACGAATGTTCCACACAGGGAACACTATTTTTAAAAGATTTTAAAATAAAAGGTGTGACAATTAAATTGACGGACTGCACATGACCTAAACATTAAGTTTGGTGTGAAGGAATAGGAATGGAAATAGTTTACCTTGATTTTTCTGGTGCTGATGGCTAGTTAATCCTTCCCTCTATCTAGTTCTGTTATTTTTTATCCTTGTTTGAGAAAGACGTTGTTGTGTCAAGTGCCGCGAATCATGGTAAACATAAAAATTGATCTGCGCATACATTCGAAATTTTTCGTAAAAATTAAAAAAAAAATCCAAATTTGTGTTTAAATTGTTAAAGTAGTGTTTTCAGATAATTACACGTCACAAAGTTATATTTTTGAATGGCACAAATGATTTCCGGAAGATCGGGAAGTTGCTGAAGATGATGGACGTTCTTGTCGATCTATGACATCAAAAACAGGCGATGCTCATCGCTTTGTTAGATATTAATGGCTTCATCATGACTGAATGGGTACCTTGAAGCCAAATGGTAAAACAGCAGTACTAAATTAAGGACTTGAGAAAATTTAGAGAAAGAATGAGGAAGAAAAGGCAAGATCTGTAGAGCAACAGCAAGTGGAATTTGCACCAAGACAATGCCTCAGTGCATATTGCACTCTCTGTAAAATATTTTTTGGGGGGAAGGGGTCAAACGCACAATTGTGCTCGAGCATCCCCCGTATTCACCAGATCTCACACCATACGACTTCTAGTCATTTCTGAAAGTGAAATATGCATTGATGAGAACAAATTTTCAGTCTGTAGGAGAGGTGAAGTTAAAAAAGACATATAATGTTGGTCAGTCGTACACCTCTGTACAATTTCGATGCGGGTACATTCAACTCATAGCGCTATAGGGATGAGACCCTGGAAGCCTATGTTAGGTATTTCTAGGTGCTATAAAATCGGACTACATTTTCGTGGACGATAATGCGTAACCACCCAGAACTCACATTATTGATGAATTTTATGAAGGAGCGAATATTCACCATATATGGAATTCCAATTGAGGTTTCCGGATCTCAATTATATTGAATACACTCTGGATTGTCTAGAAAAAGCCATTTCTCAGAGAAACTTCCTTCCAAGAACTTCCCAGAAATTAAAAGTCCCTCTTTTGGAAAATGGGTTTTGTTGCCCCAAATACTCATTGATATAAACAATATAGCAGCTCGTTGGGGGCTTGTATAGAAGTTCACAGTGGTCTCTCATATTATACAGACTTTTACCGAAGTAAATGCTGTATCTCTGATTAATTATTTCTTCCTTTTTAAAATAACTTGTATCTTAATTCACAATTAAATTCTTATGCATATTGATATGTAGTTATATTCTTGCTGGCATTGTAATATATCTATGTGCCAAATTTCGTGGCAAAACAGTAAATAGTTCATCAGCTTCACATATTTTATGTTTGTAATCTTAGTTTTGGCCATAAGTGTGATAGATAGAAAATTTGGAAGCTCGTAAATGGAACACTGGCGTGTAAATGTATCGTAATTTTAGTGGAAACCACAGCTCAACAGAAATAAAAGGCAGGCACGAATTCAGGACTGTTACTTTTCGGCAACCAAGACGACTGAAATAGCTGACAGTTACTTGAGTGAGTGAATGTAGGGTTTTATGGCGCAAGAGCCAATTTTGGCTAAGAGGTCTCAGGGGTGTTAAATTTCTCTAGAGGTCTGAAAATATAAACGATTTTCAAACAGGTATAATTCTTTGAAATTTGAATTAAATGATTCGAATTTTTCACACATTATTTATGAAAGAATGGGGCTTCAGAAAAGTATAAAATGTTTAAAATATAATAATAATTTTAAAAATCATAAGCATATGAAAATTCTATAATAAGTAATAAGTATTTTTTGCGTTGCGCACGCTATTTTCTAAAATAGTAGCCTCTGATATATAAAACTTTGTGTGTAGAAGTATAAAATACATCATACTCTTTAAACCCTACCTAATTTTAATATTGTTTATCTTTTGTATTTCAAAATATTTGTAAAATATTGCAATTTTTTAAATATTTTTTAAAAATGTATTTTCTTTATTTATTAAAATATGTAAGTTATTATTATATTTATATAAAAATAGCTACAGTGTAATAAGAATACATTTAACTTTAAAAATCAACTTATAGCTAGTAATTAAAGCTACTATTTTAGAAAATAGCATACGTAAAACGTAATAAATATTTTTTATAGAAAATTTTCTTATTTTCATATGCTTATAATTTTTAAAATTATGATTATATTTTAAACATTTTATACTTTTCTGAAGCCCCATTCCTTTATAAATAATGTGTAAAATATTCGAATCATTTAATTTAAATTTAAAAGAATTATACCTGTTTGAAAATTGTTTATATTTTCAGACCTCTAGAAAAATTCAACACCCCTGAGACCCCTAAGCTGCGCAAAATATCTTTTGAAATATTTAAAGCATAAAATTTCTAAATAGTTTTATAAAAACATTTTATTATTAAAATGTAAAATTTCAGGGTTTAAGAAGTAAGTTTTAAAAAGAAAAATTAATAGATTTTCGTGAGGATTTCCCCACCAAGTCCACTAAGTAGGATTGAAAAAAAAAAGTTAATTCCTTTTTTTGTCGGAGTTAAAAGGCGATCGTTCATTTCCTCTTCAGTGTTCTATTCAAGCATGCCCTCCCCTCTTCATCTGATGTGTCCTGAATGGGTGTACTTTTCTTCAGTTTATATGGTGCCATCTTTATTTCTATTGTGTTAGATATGGGTTCAGGTGGACGCTTTTTTTTACGAGGTTTTAAAGGTTATTTTTTGGCTGCAAAATTTTGGCCTGCAATGGATGCAAGTTGAGTAGGTATATTGGATTTAGAAAATTGAGTACGAGGAGTACTTGTTTCAGTACATTTAATTGGAAAATTCTTTCTTGATTTTTTATCTATTGCTTGATCTTCTAAGTATGAGGGGTCATTTGTATTAAATGTATTAATAGGTGGGTGTTATTCTGATATTGTAGAAGTGGAAGGCACTAGGTGTGCTTGAGCGGAAAATGATGTGGAAACTGTAGGAATAGATGCAGATATATTTTGTTTCGAGAGAGGTGAAGCTTGTTGAAGTAATTTTAAAGATGGGCATTTTACTTCTGTAATATTTTTATCTGTTTGTATAGAGTTGCTTCAGTTAAAGAGTTGGTAGCCTGAGCGTAGGTTTGAGATAGTTGTGGGGCTACTAATTTTCGAGCTTCTACATATGATATATTTTTGTTCGTTTTAATTGATTGGATTTCTTTTTCTATTTTCCATTTTGGACGTAGTTAAGAGTTGGTGGAATGAGGTTGTGAACAATTAACGCATTTCTGCTCCAGATTGCAATCTGAGGAGGCATGCCTAACAGATGCATATCTAAAGCCCATTAATTTTCCACGACAGGAAGTTCGCAAGTGTCCGAATCTTTAACACTTAAAACTGCGCGTTCGGAATATAAGGGCGAAGTTTACAGTTTAAATAACCTACTTTTATAGATTTGGGTAGTGTGGTGCTATTGAAGGTAAAAATAAATGTTTAGCCGGTATAACTGCTGTATCTTTTTTTATTACGATTCTTCTGACTTAAATAACACCTTGATCAGAAAATCCATTGAGAAATTTGATTTAGTGGTGGTCAAAAGGTCAGGTTCAGATATGACAACTCGCAATTATTGAGTGATTTATGAGGAGTAATTGCTACGAGTGAATCTAGAAAAGTTTTCACGAGAAGAAGGGACTGTTTGCGCAGCTGATACAGTTTCATTAAACAGATCCCCAGAACGCAATCGTTTGACGGATTTTGGTTCTCCATCTACTCCAACAAGGGCTTTATTAACAGCAAAATGAAACATTTTGGACATTTCGTTATTTGGTAATGAAATCAATACAAATCTTACATGCGCAACAATATTGTTTATGTTAAAAGGGGGTAAAGCAAGGTATTTACCCGGGCACAGCTTACTTGGATCCATAAGCATGAATACAACTTCGTACTGGCGTGCCTCCACCCACAACGGAGTCCAACAAGGGAGGCAGTGAGCCGGTCAACTGGCAAAAACCAGGCACGGCGCTTACCTGGAGTACACCCAGAATATAGTGCTACAGCATCAGGGTGAGGATCCAACGGGTAAACACGCCACCCTAATCTGCAACACTAACCATACAGCAATGTCTCTGAAGAGATTTATCACCAGCCGATTGACAGGAGTGGACTCACTCCCGCTACCCGTTTTTCAGCGAAACGTGGTCTAAAGGGAACATAGTATCCCTAGGACACCAGTTTCCTTCTTACGGGACACCGCACATGGCAAACATTCTGGTTGAGAAACCAACGGTGTTAGTAAAACAATACGAATATCAGAAATAGATAAAATCAATTAAATAAAAAAAGAAACAAATTAAAACGTTACAAATTAAAACGAATCCGTGTTAGTACTAATGAATAACAAATTTGATTAAATTAAAGAAAATTAGAAATCTAATTTTGTATATTCAAAAAAATTTTCATCGGGGGTCTAGGTGGCAAAAGAAAGAAAGGATGAATGGAATGAGAAGTAAGAAAGTCGAAAATAGAGATGGATCACTAGGGTACCTCGAGGTCATGACACCCAAGGTCCAAGTAAACCTCTTGGGAAAAGGAAAAGATCACTAGGACACCTGGGGATTGTGACACTCGTACTCACATAAAGAAGGTGAGCCCCCTGAGGGAGAGAGTTACTTGAGAGCAACACGAAAATAATGAGAGAAATTGATTAAAATAATTTCCGATAACAGAAAGTAGTTAATAATACGTATTTTATTACCATGCTCTAATAAATTTCTTTATTCTTATTTTATTATGCAAGTCTTTGATGTAATGAAAAAATAGCATTTCTTCCTTATTGTTTCATTTACCGAAAAAAATAATTCAAAGTTAATATAAAGGATTATTGCTATTTAATTTTTCAAATTGAAAGTTATCTTATTATTCAATCTTTTCCTTGTAGATCTCCTCTATCAAGTAGTGAATTGAGCATGTTTATCAATGCTCTTCTCGTTACTTGTCACAATCCTCGACACTTCTATGGAAACAACTTGGTGCAACGTCTCAAGACACAAGTGGAAGAAACACAAAACTCGACGCATCCACTGGCGTACCTGGCTCTCTGCAATGCAAACGAAACGTGGCCTTCAAAAGCCAATTCCGATTTGAATGATGTCCTAAGCAGTAATTCAGAGTATCCATTCATAAAAGGCAAGTTTTCAGTAATATACTTGTATTGCTTTGGTAGTATTTTAATATGAATACAATACGAGTACAATACAATGTATAAAAAATATCACCGTAAATATCGTATAAAAAATATCACCAAATGCCGCGATATGCAGCAAATAAAGGAAACATTTTCCAGAGAATTGTCAGCACAATAATCCTAATATCGCATTCTTGAAAATAATAACACAGGTTATATAATTTGTAAAGTTTTCCCGCATGATTCTTTTATATTTTAAAATGTTTAAAATTTCAGACCATTTTTTTACGAAAGCGAAAGCAGCGGATTATTTCTGGAAATATATAGATATCCGAAAGATATGTTCAGTGAAATGTCGAAATAACAATCATAATAGAACTGCATGACAATATTTAGATTCGTTTTTATGCCAATTTGTGTGGCGATGCTTGCATGCAATTACAACGTTTTGGCCACCTAAATATTGCAGTTATTATTATAGATTTTGTTTATTCTAAGCACAAGTGTTATTTTTTTCAAATATAGTATTTAATTTTTCCAAATCTTCTGAAATTCCTTTGCAGATGAACTAATAAAAAAGGAGCTTGTATGGGAATTTGTCTTGTATAGGAATTTACCTACAACAATGACGAATAGGCGAAAATTATTTTCTTAGCGAAGAATTTTGAATAATAATTTTTTTAAAAAATCTTTATTTTTGACTTTTGGATATGCTAGCTCCCCCCACGAAGGTTTATCAACCTAAAGGGTCCTAGAGGGTCATGCCCCGCTGTTTGAGAATCGGTGACGTAACGTCATGAACATTTCAGGAGTGATAGTGAAGAAATGGATAAGCAAAGAATTAAATCTGCTCACGCATCTGATAATGTGGTACTCATATTCGGGCTATAAAGGCCAGTAACTTTCCCTTCTTATAAACAACATTTGAGATTTTATGTAGCATTTGAAACGTACGAAGAAGCGTAGAGAATGCCTCTGAAACGTGGCTAGCTTAATGCCAGCAATTAACGACCGGAGAACGGATTATCGAACTCCATGAAATGGGTTTTTCTGCAGAGCACAATAGCAACTCGTATTGAGCAAAACCTAAGTACGTATGTCACGTGATAGATTCAGGAAGATTTACGTGCACACCGAAAAGGAAATGTTCACGTCACGTCAGAAAACGCACGTCAGAACACACAGACAAGCGTACTCACCAGTAGGCTCTTCGAGATCCATTCATCCCGGCACGTGACATCCGAAATCCGTTGCTCTCTAGGAGCAAGTATATCTGTATCCACCCAGAACTTACGCAAATTGCATAAGTACAGTTACGTAAGCGAGAACAGCAAAGGGAGTACCGTTAACCACTCAACGCCTGGCAAGACGCCTGGCATGGTGTCATCGTAATTGAACATGGACCATTGAATGGCATCGGGTATTTTTCATAGATGAATCTCGTTTCTGTTTGTGGAGGAATGACGGCCGTAGACGCGTATAGCCACCTGAAGAATGCTACGAACCAACCTATTTTTCCGAGTGTTAAACAGGTCCTACTCTGGGCTTCATGGTTTGGGGTAGAAGGCTTAGTGTTTGATCACAGGATGCCTCTGGTACAAATTGACGGCCATTTGAGCGAGGACCGTAAGTCACATAAGTATTGCAGTTTGTTGTTCTACCTTGTTGCAACGCATACCCAACACAGTATTACAGCAAGACGATGGCAAAACGCATGTCTCACGGAGAACTCTTAACAACCAGACTAGATTTGACATACTTTCCCTGCTGGTAAACTCTCCAGATTTGAATCCCATTTAACACCAGTAGGATCTCATTGGACGTGACATGAACCAAGGACCTCTAGTGCAAACCGTGGATGATCTGCACGTAGCAGTGGATTGGGCTTGGCAACATTTACCTCAGGCAACCATCACTGGACTAATTGATAGAATATCTCGTTGGAATGAGGCCTGTACAGCTCAAAGTGACTCGACATTATAGACTGAATAAATTGGTTTATAATGATTGTATTTGTCTGATTTTTAATCATTTGCGTATAAATCTCATCACTACCACTCCTGAAATTTGCATGACGCCACGCGCATTATTTCCTGGTGTTGCAATTTCCCTTTTGAGGAGTGTAGAATAAAATTATAATCTGCAAAACAAATTTGTAAAATAGGAATATAATTGCTGGTTTTGTAAATTAAACATTTAATTAGTGTTCTAGAAAAAATATTATTTTAAATTTATATAAATTTATATTTTGGTATAAAATTCTTCAATAAATAAATATTAATATTAAGGATGTTTTTTTATCATGTATTTCTCTTTGCAGATCTTCAAGCTATGGCAATATTGGCCTTATCTTGCAAAATTGATCAAAGTAACTACTCAAATAATTCACGTGAGTTGATGAATTTAACACTATATCACAACAGTGTTGAACATTTCAAGCAAAGTCAATTTCAAGATGGAAGCTTTGGAAATGTTTACACGACAACTTTAATAACGCAAGTGAGTGAAAGAGAAGCAGTTGCATAATCATAAGACATTCAAAAACTATTTTAATATATTTTTTATATTATTGCTCCTAATTTGTAATGATATATCTTTTAACACTAGAATACCCATCGGTGTCAATTTGACACCGGAGTCTGTTCAGTTTGTTCTTTCCGCATTTTTGCAGGGAACTTGAAAATTTTTCGTGCCTTTTCATTATTTTCCATGGTAATTAAGCAGTTAAAGTTGCGTGGTTTTAGGTTACTTAGGAGAAATTTTACAACTAAATATACCTAGAATGACCTCTGGTGTCATTTCGACACCAAGACAATTTATCATTATAAATAGCCGTCGTTCATCATTACTATTAGTAAAAATAACTTCCAAAAGAGCTATCACACTTTTATTTGACTTTGAATGCAGTGTTATTGGATTAACAGTGGAAACGAATCTATTTTCCTAAAATTGTTGTGTCTAAGAGTTTCGTGACATAGCATTTGGTTATCTGCTCATAAAAAAAAAGCATTCGATTTTCGAACATTGTGCAGATCAGACTCCCTTAAACGATGGCTCGTACAAAAGGTCTAACCCTGGTAAAATTGTTAATTTATTACGAGAGATTTCTGAGAATGAATTGGACAGTGGTGTGAGCTGTGTGTGTCTTGCTCTAATTTAGATTCCAATGAAGATATAAGATTGAGTGAAAGTGACGAGGAAGAATCTGAAGAAAGTACAGATATAACTGATAATATTCCAGTAAATAATGATATATATATTAATATATCGCTAGGAATGGCACAGAATGGATACCGCATAATGGTAAAGTTCCAGGCAGATTTGGGACTCAAAATGTTTTGTTACAACTCAATGATCCCACAAGCTTCGCGAAACATAATATCAATGTCAGTTTTTTATGATATATAAAGGGTCATAAAATACGTTAATTACATGAAATAATATTAAAAAAAGTCTTAAAAAACTAAACCTTACAAAACAGTGGTTCCGCAATTATTTAGTTATTACAGCTATTTTATATCACGATATCAAAATGACACTAGCGGAAGTTTAAGTGTAAGCAAAATCCCGGAGATTCTAGTGTTAAAAGAATGTACTTCGTAAATCTATGTAAATGGTGGTTACTTTTGAAATGATTTTATATCCATGCATATAGGGTGCCCCGAACTTCAACTTCATGCAGCAAAGAGTGGTCATAAAAGTTATGGGAAAAATTAAGAAAAAATCTCCATATCATTTGGTTAAGTGATAACTGGCATACTTTTGAAAAAAATGGAAAAATTAACACCCTCCATCACATCATTAGGGACTGTGACCCTAAATTTTTGTGTACTGTGATTTTCTCACTAACGTCATCTTTTATAGACTTGTTATTAATCCCAGTTACAAATTCAGCAAAAGTTTTCTGGCTTAGTTAAAGTAAGCACAGTTTGAAAAAATGTCTTCTTGTTTTGATTCTCAAAAGAGAAAAAAATAGTACATACGATACTACGCTGGTTATTTTTTTAAAAAAAGGACCAATTTAGAATCTAAAATGGTACAAATCTTATTACTTTTCAATCCGTTATATACAATTCTAGGCATTTTATTTTACTGAATGATTTAATTTTTAAAAAATGCTAATAACTGCTTAACTTGAGTGTGTAACAAAGTAAACTTTCGAATATTCTTAAGTGGTTAGCTTAAGGTATCCGACTACGTTCGGAACCGTGATTTTAAAAAGGCGCATAAATGGATAATTTTCATGATATTTAGTGTCACTTAGATTAGAATAAATATATAAAATTGTATTAAAGACATTTTTGCAAAACAATTATTTAAATACAATATTTCGGCAAAAAATTAACTTAGAATAACCTTTTTTCCAAATGTTCTCCTTTTCTGAAGAATGCTTCTATTATAATAATATTTTGCCTGTATATAGCTGAGACTTCTGTAAAGCGGCTCAATTATGAATTGTGAAAGCATCACATTATTTTCAGAGTTACAACCCATTGAAATAATTATCGGCGTTTTTTTTTTTAAAAAATTTCTCCCCTCTATTGTCGTAAAACATGGATAAACCTATTTCTAAGTTATATATTTCAAAAATTCTAGTTGAGCCTCTGTACAGAGATCTGAGCTATAGACAGGCAAAATATTATTATAATAGAAGAATTTTTCACAAAAGGAGAATATTCTGAAATTGGCTCATTCTATGTTCCATTTTTGTCAAAATATTGTACTTAAATAATTTTTTATTGTAATAATATTCTTAAAACAATTTTATATACATTTTCTAATCTAAGTGACACTAAATATCATAAATATTATCCATTTATACGCTTTTGCAAAATTACGGTTCCGAACGTAGTTGGATACCTTAAGGTATCCGAATACGTTCGGAACCATGATTTTGCAAAAGTGTGTAAATAGATAATATTTATGATATTTAGTGTCACGTAGATTAGAATATATGTATAAAATTGTTTTAAGGACATTATGACAAAAAAAATTATTGAAATACAATATTTCGGCAAAAAATTAACTTAGAATAACCTTTTTTCCAAATGTTCTTTTGTAAAAAATGCTTCTATTGTATTAGTATTTTGCCTGTATTCAGCTCAGACCTCTATACAGAGGCTCAACTAGAATTTTTGAAATACATAACTCGGAAGTCGATTTATCCATGTTTTACGAAAACAGAAGGGAGAAACTTTAAGAAAATACGCCGATAATTGTTTCAAATGGTTGTAACTCTGAAAACAATTTGAATTTTTCAAAAATCATATTTGGGCCTCTGTACAGAGATCTGAGCTATATACAGGCAAAATATTAATACAATAGAAGCATTTTTTACAAAAGGAGAACATTTGTAAAAAAGGTTATTCTAAGTTAATTTTTTGCCAAAATATTGTATTTAAATAATTTGTTTTTGTCATAATGTCATTAAAAGAATTTTATACATGCATTCTAATCTATGTGACACTAAATATCATGAAAATTATACATTTATGCGTTTTTTAAAATCATGGTTCCTAACGTATCCGGATACATTAAACCAATCGAAAATGTAATCGATTACTGATGCAGATGAAGCAATAAGTTTACCCTGCTAAGACTCTTCAAGCGCTCTCTTTTAAAAAGATGTAGAGCCTGCATTGCCTTTGATGGGAAATATTTTGAGCATTAATTCATCAATAAATTGTAAAAAGTGTTTACCGTTTTATTTCTTAATTTGTTACCAAATTTGAATTATGCACTTAAGATTAAAATTTTTTGAAATGAAATCATTTTATAAAGAAAAAAAAAATTATTGCCAATAATATTTACGGATAGAAAAGCAACAGGAACAGCACAGCTTTGGAATCTTTACTAAACGGGCATCTTTTGAAATATCTGGTATTGCACATAGTGTTTTACTTTTTATGGAGAGTGGTAAAATTAGTTGACATCATTTTCTTCAATTTCAACTTAAACACCAATTTTAACAACATCAACAAAGTGTTTTACCTTTCTTGTGACTGTAATTAATAACGCGAAATTTTCTGTCGCAATTCCTAATGATGTGTCATGGAGAGTATCTTTTATTCACCTTTTCAAAAATATCCTGGTCATCACTTAACCAAGTAATATGGAATTTCATAAAATTTATTCCAGAACTCTAATGACCCTCCTTTATCACCCGTGTCCGTTCACGTGGAGTTTCACAATAAACTGTATAATGCTCTATTGATCTCAATCACTAAAGCTCCAATACATCTCATATCATCAGTCATTAAAAACGGTAATTTACAGATAAGCTGTTGAAACTGAATAACTTTATAAATCTTAAGTGTGGATATTGAATGTTTTATGCTTGAAAACGCTAAATATCATTCAAGAAATATTAAATTTAAGCCTCTCTTTTGTAAAAGTATTGATTTTACAATAAGCACTAAGATGTTGTAATGAAAACATATTTGTTGATACACAAAAACTATAAGATATTTTACAGTTTTATTTGTTTTAAATGTATTAAACTCTTCTCTTATTTCAGGCTCTTTTATCTAGTGGCCAAGAGAATGCAACAAATTGGAAATTAAATGCCACTATAAAGTACTTGATTAAGCAGATGAATTCGTCTTCTGTAGATTTCTTGTCAACATATTTAACTCTGCCCATTTTGAATGCAAAAAGTCTAATGGATATTTCAAAGATCGATTGTTCTGCGAATCCAAGAAAACATGGAGATGGTAAGAATAATGATGCTAGAAACTATTTCTTGCAGATTTAATGAAGCAGTTTAAGTTTCATAAATACATTGTATTCTTTTTCCAGGTTTTTATTTTTATTTTTTTTTTTCTTGGAGAAAAATAATTTACCATTTTTTGTTTGGGTTTATTTCAAAAAAAAAAAAAAAAGTCTAGAACTGTATGCGCTACCTATTCCTTTTTTTGTTTTTGAGATTAAAATTTTCATTGCAATAGATACAACTTCAACACCTCTAATCAAAGTGAGATTTTTAACGATCATATAACCAAGATCGAACTCTGTACAAATAAGTATAATTTACAAAGTTACAAAAGTTTAAATAGAAGTATCCATTATAGAAATAAATTATAAAGCTTTGTGTTAATTGTGTGTTTGATGCTCTTGAATAACTAACGTATTATGTATTTCTTGAAACATAAGACTGCAAGAAATCACAAAAAATAATTTTAACTGCTTGCTGTGTTTATAGATCCAGTTTCTGAAGTTATTGACTACCTGGGGCCGAAAATGCGTGTGCAATATTCGCTATATGTAGGTGATGATAAAGATTTCATTCACACCATGTCTTTAAGAGTTCCCGAGAACTATACAGCTTTTGAAGTTATGGAATTGGCTCAATCCGTGGATCCAAAATACAAGTACTTTATTTAAAATACTTTTAGTATTAATTCACCATTTTTCTAAAATGATAGGAGACAAATAATTTCATAGAATCTGTCAAATCACCCGTAATCTTAAATATTTTATATTAGCTTGTTTCATGTCACTCTAGCATTTGGATTAATGGAATTTAATATCTTAATTAATTAATTTATATTCTATAAAATAAAACATAATGTTATGTACACCGAAGAACGACTGAAAGTCGAATACCTGTTTCAGCTTAGTAAAGTGTATTATTTCACCCTGTTGACAGCATAAAAATATACTTTTGTATATTTGTTTTGTACGTATAGAAATCCCCACCGTTGATGGTATCGTTTTAATGCAGCGTTTCTCAGACTGTGGGGCGCCCCCGTAGTGTGGCGTAATAACCCTACAAGGGGGGCACAAGTATATCGAAAAATCAAAAATAAAAGATTATTTCAAAAAATTATTAATTTTCTGAAAGGAAGCAAAACAAAATACATTCTGACATAATAAATAATAAAACGGATATAATATGCTTTACGAATATAATATGCTATAAATTTATCAACACTGTACAATGTAATGGACAGTAAATTTATCAATAGTAAACGAAGAACTAGTTTAATAATTAACACTGATTCCCATGCCATATACAAAAATTATATTCAAAACTTAATATTTATCTTGATAATTTGTGCGTGGCCATGGTGTTAATTATTACACCAGGATTAAATATATTATAAATGATATAAGTTTACATCCATTTCAGAAAGTGAAAATATTAAACATCTTTATTTCGCGCATTCCGTTACTATATTATTATTTCCCTAGCGGGTTTTACAGTTCTAAGGCAACTCATGAAATCCATCATCAGATTATTTCATTGCCTGATACAACAGGATAAAAGAGACTACTAATATGAACTTAAAAATACAGGCATAAATTATTTCTCTGACAAATAGAACAAAATGCACTACTCCCAACGAAGTTCTCGTTGAAACAGGAAAAACATGCCCAAACTTATCTGCCTTCCTGTATCCATCAACACCTGTTACTACACGGTTTATAATTAAAGTCGTATTGTAGCTTTATTATCAAATAACATTATAATTGCATTCAATACAATGCTATTTTATGGGGGGAGGGGGGCGTGATGAAAATTATGATAGAAAATTAGGTCGCAAATACTTAAAGTTTGAGAAGCACTGTTCTAAAGTTTTGCAGAGAGGTTTGTGGAAATTTTAAAGGAGTTTTAGACATTTGTTCACCAAAAAAGAATAACAAATTTATTTTTAACGAATTTTTTTTAAAACCCTCTTTTTTTAAAGAAGAGTTTATGTGTGTATGGGGGAAGTCACCAAATACACTGTTATATGCAGCCAATAGTGAAAAAACATTCCCGCTCCCGTTTAGAAACTGATTACTGTATTTGGCGGCATCTTTTTATTTGACAACGTTTAAGAACGGGCTTTGCAGAAATCGACACCCAAGTGCTTGTGGGGTGTTATAAATAAAAATTCCGGTTTAACTATTAGACGTTGATTTGGCAAGCGTGTTTTTTTGTTGTTGTTGTTGTGTAGATATCGGCTATGAACCGGTTTTTCAGAAATTGATTCCTACGAGGGTGATGTAAGGAGGTGTTATAGACGATAACGCCTTTTTGTTTTTAAACAATTAGACGTACCGATTTGAAATTTGACAAACATGCGGTTTTTGTTATATATAGATCTGCATTGAACGGCTTTC
>BMAV01004097.1:114988-185513 GCA_019973955.1 Trichonephila inaurata madagascariensis
AACACACCTTCTCCATACACATCGGTCAATTTTTTTCTGGCTTGAACAGCATTTTTACCCTTTCTGTAGTAAAACAGTAAGATATGTCGAAAATGCTGCTTATCGCTCTCCATATTTAAAAGGGCACCAACCAAACACTACTGCGTAGAATTAATTGGAATTTTTCACACACAAGCCTTGCTATATGAGCTCTCAAAGCAAATAAAAATTATACGGCATAAATGTGAAGTTGGGTGTAAAAAATACAATTAAATCCTCTGTCGGGAAAAAACGAAATTACTTTCCGAACAACCCAATATAATACAATTCAGAGATGAATGATCTAAATTAGTCCTGTTTAAGTCTACGAATATTTCATGCAATTGACTAAAAACAATCCTCAATGGGAATGTTCTTTTGCACCTGAAGTATCTCAAGTCTTAATTGATGAGATTTTTTTGGTATAATTCTAATAATTCTAATGCAATTCATGTAGAATGGACAGGTATAATGTCAAACTGCATATCAGAAAATTTATTGTTAATAAAATAATTCAAAGTAAGAAATTAAGAACGTAAAACTTTAAAGAATTAAATGAAATTAAATAAAAGCAGGTTCAATTAAAATTTATATTATATTATTATGTGAAAAATAATAGAAATACTAGTAGAAGAAACTATATTTAAAAGCAGAAATAGTAATAGTATAAACTGTATTATATTCTTCTCCCCATACTGTACTTTATTTAAAAGACAATCTTGAACTAATCATATCTGGGATTGATTGTGATATTATAACTCTTTCAAAAAGAAATAATTGTTTTTCAGTACAATTTTTTGAACCAAAATGCACGTACTTTCACAATACTAACATTAAGAAAACATGTTTTATTTTAGATTCGATTGGAAAACCATTTCTGAGAAGAAGTATGTGTATCAAATCGCAGGAGTTGTAAATGATCCTGAAGCTGGAAAATTTTGGTTATTGTACTTAAGTTCAACAACCAATACGGAATCTTTCGAGCATTTAACTACAGGTAAGATAACTTAATAATTAATTATTTATCTAAATAATATGTATACAAGTTTAACATAATAAAAAATTTGTATAAATTCCAGTTAAATTAACATTATTTATTCTTTAGTTATAAGCGGTATTAACAATATTTAGTATTTATTTGGAAAAAAATTTTTTTAAAGAGCTTAAGTAATTTTTCAGTAGATTATTTACTTTTATTCATTTTATTTTCTTCTAAAGATAAGTTTATGTATTTTAGGTCCTGATGAACTTATCATGAAAAATGAGGATCATCTCATTATGTGGTACCAAACTGCAAACTTTTAAATCATCACGAACAGGACATTTTGAACAATGTTGCAAGAATATTAGTCTGCAAGTGAATTCCTTGTGTTATATTTAAAAAGCTTATAATTAAGTATATAAAAATGTTGGTAGCATTTATTTTAAAACGATAACACCATCTGGAAATAATATTTCGCAACAAGCAAGTGTTATGTTTATAAAAATTATGTTATATATATTCGTATTTTGAATAAAGCTTCAGTAATCGATAAGTGCATTGTTTTTGTTCAAGTAAATAATTATTTGATCTTCATAATTTTTCGTTACCTGAGTGTTTTTGAAAATTTCTAAAAAATGTAACTCGTATCATTTTTTTTGAAAGTTAGGAAAAGTTTTAAACTACTAGACTGTATATGTAAAAAATTTATAGTTTTACATTTGTTTGTGTTTTCTCCCTGATAGTTTCTTTCGATACTTTTGCTGTGTTATATTCTCCAACAACACATTCTCTTGGTTACAGGTAGCACAATCTCGAATCAAACTACTTGAAACGCATTAGATCTGTGTGCTTCTAATCTTATGGCGAGTGTTCCGTTTCAGTTATTATTTCTACCCACAGGGAATGGCTACAGACATGCATTATGATTGGTAAAGACATGAGTAGAACAATTGGATCTTATGGAATGGAATCGTTTTACAATCTATGCTGATAACAAGCGCCTTTTTATCAGAAGGAAAAGTGGAGGGAGAAAAAATATTTTATTCAGACAAGGAAGTTTCAAATGAGCAGTGGCTGGAGTGTTGGTCTGACAAGGGGAGGGCACGACTAAGGAAATTCATTTTGGTTTGAGACTTGGTGTAATAGTAGTACTCATTTAGGGTGTTCAACCCTCAATGTGTAATTTCTCCGAATGTTCAGTCAATTTGGAGAAAATAGCCTTCGAAACTCATGTTTAGCTTTTATACAATTAAGTTTTAATTACCCCCAGAGACTCAATGGCATAGTTGTTAGAACGCCTGCTTTCTATGCAGGTGGATGGGGAATCATGCGAATCGAATCGATATCGAATCATGCACAATCAGCTTTTTTTTCAATTCATTTAATTTTTTTTAAAAAATTAAATAAATTTAATTAAAAAAGATTTATTAAATATTTTATATAATTATAAAATAATTAAATTAATAATATATAACAAAGACATATGTCATTTTTATTATATTAAAAATACGTATATTATTTTGTTATTTTTATTATATAATTAAATGAATTGAAAAAAAAAATATTGACTTTATTTTTCAATTCATTTAATTATTTTTCAAAATTAAATAAATTTGTTTTTTAATGGTTTATTAAATATTAAATGATATTTATATAATTGTTTTGTATTTTATAAAGTAAAAAAAGTTACTGTAATTATATAAATATTTATATTATCGTTCATAAATATATTTTTATATTAATAAATAATATTTATAATAAGATATATAATAAATATGAAATGATATTTTATATAAAACTAGTTACAAATAGCTTTATAATGTGAAATACAATACACAATAAATAAAATATTACATATATAAAATAATTTATAAAATATATTATTATTATTATTATTAAATTAGTTATTTTATAATTATATAAAATATTTAATAAGTACTTTTTAAATAAAGTTATTAAAAAAAAAATGAATTGTAAAAAAAAGCTGATCGCGGGATTCGAAACCTAGCCGCCGGCGTAGAAAGCAAGCGTTCTACCAACTATGCTACTGAGTCGCTGGAAGTAATTAAAACTTAATTGTATAAAAGCTAATCTTGAATTTAGAAGGCTATTTTCTCTGAATGGACTGGCCATTAGATGGAATTACATTGATGATTGAATACTCTAAAGGAGTACTACTATTGCACCAAGACTCGACCCCAAATGAATTGCTTCAGTCGTGTCCTCCCCTTGGGAGTTGACATCTCTTTTAACGGTTACACCAACCTTCACAGCATTACAAATGGATGCTGACGTTTCAGAGATTTCATAAATTGTTACAGACCTTTACGCTTTAGCTATCGAAGACACTTTCTTTTTATTGCGTGGAACTACAAGCTACTACAGTGTTTCTCAAACCGTTGGGCATGCCCCCTCGGGGGGAGTGTTAACTCTACGAGGGGGAGTACAAGCATTTTGAAAATTAGAAAACAATATTATTTTTTTAAAAAAAATATATTAATTTACTAAAAGTAAAAGCAAAAAAAATACATCCTGACATAATAAATAACTAAAATAAACATTTGCACTGATATATAATACACTTATAAATGTATCGGTATTATACAATGCATTTTTTTATTAATTTGACAATATTAAGTTAGGAACAAGTTTACTTATTACCAGTGACCCCATGGGCTTGTCATATACAAAGCTATATTCAAAAATTAACACTTAGCTTGATAATTTGTACGGTTTATAATAGATTCCTTAACTGCCGTTCAAAAGTTATGCTATTTGCTCCCCAATGCCACCGTAAAAAGCCAGACTGATAAATAATCAAATCCTCTGAAATAAGTAAATCCTTCGCAAACACTGTCAAGTTTCTTTTACTGCATTCCAAAGCCTTCGGAATAAATTTAGGGATAGCAGTGCCCAGAAAAGATTATACTTTGGAAAGACGTATATATACGTCCATCACAATTAACGCTTTGGCTAAGTGTGACGTTTATATACGCTGGTGGCACTTAAGAGGTTAAAGTCGTATTTTTGCTTTAGCGTCAAAGTACAGTATTATTGAATTCACACACAATACATTGTTATTGTATCTAGGGGGGGCGATGAAAATTAGGATTGAATTGTGGGTTGCAAATATTAAAAGCTTGAGAAATACTGATCGAATGTATTGTGTTGTCTTATCAGACTAGGAGCATTAGAAAAAAACACCATTTTTGGTTTAGACAAACGAAACTTGTTTCATTTTACATTTAATACGCTATTTTAAATCTGCTATTCTTAGCTATGACCAATCATTCAGCTTATTTACATATATCCACGGATTCCTCTACAGTTGTCACTGCTTTTGATAAATCTTTTTCAGGCAAAATACGGTGACACTGTTTTGTAATTCTTTGCAATTTATTCGGCTCTAAAACGTTTTTGAATTTTCTTAATTGGCAGGAAATACAGAGTTTACTCCGATCATAAACCTTTGTGGATTTCCTCTCTAACACAAATGGAGACTCAAACACATTTTCCGATAGAAACTCATTCTACTGGAATTAAGTCATAAATCTGTTACGTTAATTGTTCTCTTAATTGTGCTGCAGACCAAGTGCTTCGTTGTGTTAATGCAATTTCCGTTTTTGTTCTCAAAATTGCCGGAGTTGTTACCATGTAACAGAATGATCCTAAACTTAAGAAAATTGCCTAAAAAACTAAAAAAAATAATAATAGTCCTGAATTTTAAAATTACTTACTGGACGATTGTAACGTTTTGATTCACTTCTTCTAACACTCATCTAAATTTCCGCAAAAAGACTTCATGCGTAAATTCGATTTTGTCGCTCACTTATTGGAAAAGTTCTTGCATGCTGTACATTCGAAAATTGGAAGCCATTTGCATTTCTTTAAAATTTACAACAGGCTCACTGGTAATTTCTTTTGACAGGATATGTATAAAGACGTAAATAATTTCACAGGCTCGTATCCCACGTTTATCAATTGTCGAAATCTATCCAAAATTCGTTTATCTGAGGAGGAAATACATAGTTTTGAAGCCATTTTACTGTTTTTAAGCGTTGCCGCCTCTTCAGGTGATTTATGCTTTATTCTTTCATAACTATCTCTAAATACGTCTGAAATCAAAGTAAATTTCTCGTTTTTGAAACTGAATACAAAATAAATAAGCCTGGCTATAAACATTCATGTTTCAATTAATATTGAAAATTAAATATAACCTAATAAAAACAGTGACTGTTTAAAAAATACAAAATACAAAATTAAATGCAAAAATCAATCGAAAATTTCAAATAATTATATTTAGAGAAAAATCTTTTTTTTTTATGCTTTAAATGGAACATTAAAAAAATAATAATAAAGGTACTTACGTATTATCGCAACCTATTTGCGAAATTAGATGAAACGAAGCACACGATTGTCAACTCAGAGCATACGACACATACGAGATTGGGGTTGCCAACTTCGCGAGTTATCTTGAACGTTGGCATTGTTGCGACAATACTAAGTACCAAAATAACATATTTAATATATATTTTGAATTACCTAATTTTTAACTAAAATAAGTGTAAAAACTTTTCCGTGTATTGAATTAGTGTTCAAGTCGACAGGAAAAAAATACAAAATGCCCAATATACAGAACACTATACATCTGATAATAAGATGAAGCGAAAATGTTGAAACTAACTTGTTAGTACACAGAAACATGCTTCAAGTCAAAAGCGAAAAATCAAACTTAGTAAAATATTTTAAATTAAGTATCTCTTATTAATATTGTAGGTAAGCAATAAAATTATTTTCCAAAAGTGACAAACTTCGTTCGGAAACATTGTTTTGAAAAAGCGCATAAATGAATAATTTCTTGATATGTAGTATTAGTTAAATTAGAATTTACATATAAAATTGTTTTAAAAGTAGTAGAGTAGCAGAAAAAGAAATTAATGTAATTTGTGAAGCAGAAAAAACGAAGAAAGAATAACACATTTTAAAAACACATTCTCCTTTTATGAAAAATTCTTCTATATTAATAATATTTTGACTACTTTTATCTGACATCTATATCGGTGTTGAACAAAAATTTCGAAAAAAATCATATAATTTTCCGATAATTATTTGAAATAATAAAGGTGATTTTTTTTGTTAAAATTTCTCCACTCTTATATAAAAAAATATGAATAATTCCACTTCTAAGCCATATATTTCAAAGAATTGTAGTTCTCAACCCCAGTATAGAAAATCTAGTTATATATACGCAAAATATTATTATTATAAAAGCAATTTTTTTTAATGAAAAAATAATGTTTTGTAAAGATGCCATTTCTTCTTTGTTTTCTGCCTCTCCCCTCCCCAAAAAATATTGCTTTTAAATAAATTTTCTTGTAATAATTTTATGTGTATTAAACCAATTCGACCGACACTATACATAAAAATACTAACCGCTTATACGCTTTTCCTAGTCATGGTTCCGAACGAAGTCAGTTATCTTAAGAAACACACAGAACATAGCTATGTAATATAAAAAATAGTGAAATATTTCTAAATGTGTACTGTTTCCAATGTATTTCAAGAAAACAAAACGTGACAAACTTATAAATAAAAAATTGATGCAACTGCACAAATTATGAAAACAATATACAATAACAGACTTTATTAAGCTTTACCCTTTTGTCATTTATATTATCTTTTTTTTGGCCCATATATGCAACTCTTACTCTGTGTCTTCTTATAATACTCGAATTGGAGATTTTTAAGAGAAAATAAAAATTATAGCAAAAAGTAAGAAACATACTTGTTATTTCATAACAAGCTCTAATGCATACATCCATTATTAATTATCACTTACATTTCCTAACAGGTAACTGATAATGTCATGTATGAAAGAAATAGTAATCTTTTTTGATATCTTCTCTAATAATGTCATAGAGAATGATTATCTTTTTTTTTTTTTTTTGACAGTTTCTCATTAAGTTCAATTGTACTCAGTTCAATAGTAATAGTTCAATATTCAAAACAATTGAATAAATTTTTATGACCTTAAGATGTTATCAATGACGAATCATATCACAGTACATTTGAATTTTGCTCTAAAGGTCATAAAACTGTTACTTCTCTTGAATCCATTTATATAAATATACGATTCATCTTTCAACAGCGTGAGTGCGAAATTTATAATTTATCAAATGGAAAACTTAAAAATATTTACCTTTGCCATTATTGTATGGGGATGCCTATTATGTGAGTAAAATTGGATATAATTCTAGAAAACTGTATATTAACTTTATGTTTTTTTTAAAAAAAACAGCCTACATTCTATCAAATTATTAAAGAAAGTTATTAAAAAAATTATTTGCTTTTACAAAAATTGAAAAATATTTAAAAGTAATTTTCAAAATAAAATGTAAATAATGTTATGTACTTATTCTTTTTAAAAAAAATATATATATATAACTCTATAACTTAAATATCATTTTAAATAGCACATATATTTTTATTTCAACTTTCAAGAGCTAATTATTGATGTGTGGATTTCAAAGAACTACTAATACATATATATAAGGAGGGAAATACTGTGAATACCATTATTTAAGAGATTTACTCATTTTTAAGATAACTCTTTTAAAAATGAAGCTACCCTTTAATTATTATCTTTTTTAAGAGATCAGTTATAGGTTAACATCATGAAACAATTATTTCTCTCGGTAGATATTTGAAACTTGATAAAAACCAAAAATTATACTGTAAACGTGGGTAAAAATTTACCAAAAAGGTTAAACATTTTGACAAAATTGCATTGTTACAATTCCGATGTTCTTTAAAAACAAGTTGTATAGAGCTGTTGTCTTTGAAATGGCATAAAAAAATTTAAAAAGGAAAACAGAAAAATACAAATTATGGTAGGTGAAAAAAAAATATTTTTAAACTTCATATATGATTTATTTCAGGTTATTAACTGTAAAATAAAAAGCTCATTGCTTACATTTAAACGTTTTCATAATTTATCTGTTAATTAATTATGTGCTGAATATATAACAAATGTTCCTTAGAAAAATCTTGACAGTTATTTAAAGTTGTACCTTCAATTTTGAAACAGCCAGTTTTACTCCATGTAGTCAAGATTTCTCCTTTGTGTATAATATTCCGTATTAAATTATTACTTCTCTCTCTCTCTCTCTCTTATTCATGAGAATTCAGAAGATTGATTAATATCTTAAGAAACATTAAAAAAAGTTCGTAAAATTCTTTATTTATAACTTTTTTAAACTTTTAAAACACATTCCTTCATTTCGAAAGTAAATGTACTTTCAATCTTAGGAGTAGCTGTAGTTTTTACTCGGTTTTTTTTCTAAAAGTAATTCTCGGGTATAATAAAAATTTTTAAGTTGTCCTTGAAAACTGTTTTTATATTAATGGGATTGAAAACTGAAAAACAGTTTTAATGTATTCCGTTATCTCTTAATGAAGCTTAAAAAGCTGCCATTTAAGCAGCTATAAGTGAGTGAGTGAATATTAAGGTCGCACTGTTCAGCTACTCGAAGGCTTTTGGCGACGGACCACGTAATCTTGAATCATGGTCAAGTGACGTGGAAGACACCTGAGCTGGTACCCCCCTCTCCCAACTACCACACCACACCACGGGAGTACGTTTGAGCTCTCGACAGATTTAACGTGTATCGCTCCCCTACACGGCGGGTCTTTAGTGGTACTGGGCTCGAACTCGTGACAAGACCAGCCACGACCCGACACCTTGACTACTCGGCTACTGCAGCCTAATCAGCTATTGAAATGTCAACAAAAATATATCTCAATTTTTATAGACAATTCAGTTGATTTTCAAACAAAATAACTGAACAGCAACGTAGATTTTATCAACCAGCCCCATTTTTCTCAATTCGCCATTTCAGATGATGATTTTTTAAATCGCGCTTTTTAAAATCGCTAAGAAGTACCTAATCCAACAGGGGTTTTCAAAATCCTATTTATAGTATTCCCTTTCTTGGTCGGCGTCGCAACGCAAGTTGTTGGCGTTTTTTGTGTTCGTACGGTAGGCGTTGCATGCCATACAAAGACAAGAATTCCATCGTTGAAACTGAATTCATCGCTTCCTAATCAGAATACGTTTTGTCTTCTTAATGTAGAAGATTTGAATACCGATGAGTAGGGATTTTTATAGCTTAAAAGTTTCGATATTCAATCTTATAATTATCTTTTGCCTGCTTACTTAATGTTATAGAGGTATGCGCGTGAAACATTCATGTACAAATTAAAATACAGTCGAACCTCTATATTGCGAATTTTTCTATATAGCGAACTTTTTCCTGGAACCAAGAACATTTCACTATTTTTTTGTAAAATAACCTCCCAATAGCGAAGTGCATTTTCTATATGACGAACTTTTTTTCTTGCGATTCAATTTTTTTTTCGCCTTATTTTTAAAGTATTTCTGGACATTTCAAGTTGTTCTCTCTTTTAAAACATTTTATGGTGGTCGAAAATCTTGAACTTGTTTTATTAGGTGCCTAACTCACCGAAAGTAAAAGAATTCTGGGCTTTTTAACCAAGAAGTATAATTTTTAACCCCCATCGTTCAGCTCACTGGAAACATCTTCCATATCCCTTTTCATCCTAAGTGGAATTGTCTCATGTCCTTGAACTAACCTCCTTTCATTTGTAGTGGTAATCATTCGTACTGGTAACTTCGTTTCTTGTAGCTCGAAAATGTCAAAACGTAAGTGCTTGAGCATCAAAGAAAATAATTTAATTCTTTAGGAAGTGGATAAAGGCGTCAAGAAGCTTTCTTTCCAATTTTTTTGTCTTTCTTTTTGATAGGTAAGATATATGAAATAAGTATATATTAATCTACAAAAAGGAAGGAATAATTACTTTTTTTTAATAGATAATGTTTATGAATTTAAAAATTGTTTTATGTGGTTTCTAAAGAATATTGAAAGATAAATATAAAGATAAATATAAAGATCTATATAAAGAATTTTCCATATAACAACTTTTTGGGGGATATAGTGACTCAGTTAAACAGATGCCCGACTATATATGCAAAATAAAGTACACAAATTTTTACATTTTTTTTCTTGTGATAGTGTAAACAATATATCTAATTGGTTACCTTTTACTTCAAATTTGTAGTTACATGTTTTTTTTCCTTAATAGCGACTATATTATGTCAAAAATGTCGAATTGAAAATGCCCCCTCTGGTAAAATTGAATATTCAACTAACGGATATGGGAGCTATACAAGGTGCTGGACCATCATAGTTCCAGAACACAATTATGCTGCCCTTACGTTAGACAGATTTTTTACAACTTCTAAGTCAAACGTAAGTATTTTTATAAATAATAACAATTTCGAAAAAAGTTCATAAAAGTTTCCTTAATAATCACATTATATAGAGATACCCTGTTTTCAGAACTATTATGTAATAGGAATTTTTGTAAATAAGTAGGAGAAACAGTTTAGATTTAATAAAACTACTTTTGATAGCTTTCTATCTCATTCTTTTTTATGAACTTTTTAACATTCTATCTAACTAGTAAATAAAAAAAAAAAGATGTTGAATGTTTAAAAGAAATCATCGTTATACTGTTCAATCGTTTACATCGTTATACTGGCATATCAGTTTTCACAATATCATTTTTAGTAGTATTTTACCTAATAGTAGCATAAGTTCTGATATAAGTATTAGAGATTCAAAATAAAAAAAAATGTAATCAGATTTAAAAGTAATTCATCATAAAGTTTCATTTTATTTTTAAATTTAGCCTATTGCACATTTTTTATTCAAAAGGATCACCTTTTAACTTCACATGGGTTTTAAGTCTCTTTGCCCAATCATCCATCGAGACACACTTCACGTCCATGGGAATTTTTACCATTGCTTCCTTTAAGAACGTTTAAAACTGTTCTAATTGGAATGCTATTTTTTGCATGGTTCTCCAATAAATATATTTGTCTTCTCTACCTTTGCTACCTTTGCCTCCGATACTGACCATAATTTATAGTCAAGAGAATTTAAATCCAGACTGCAGGAAGGCCAATCTTTATGTTCTATGAATGTGGCACATTTTTTCACACAAGCTGTGTCGTTTTTGCCTTATGAAAAGTCCGTTTGTTTCCGTTAAAGAGGTTTATGTTAAAGGACTTCACAAAATTGGTTCCAAGATAGTGTCTTGATAAACTTTTGTTGTGATTTTAACTCCTTTCTGGCAAAAATGGTTATCTGACACCATTCCAAACTATTACGAAAGCCGTATGATGAAATCTCCGCACCAGTGGTGTACACAGGAATTTTTCAAGGGGTCTGAAGGTCCAAGATCGAAAGACAACCCCCCATTCTAGTATCATACCCTAATACGCCACCAAGCATGTTCTTTTAATTTTGTTAATTGTCAGGGACAAAAACAATAATAGTTAAATTATTGAATGAATGATTAGCATTAAATAATAAATTATTAATAACAAATACTTAATTAGATTTTACGTACTATACAGGGGTGAAATTGCTCATATCTGTTATGAATAACTTTTTTATTTAATTTTGTCATCCCTCTCTCGTTGATTTTACGTTTAGTGGGTAGTAGCTGCTGCCTAGTCTACGATCGAGCATCGAAGATCGTGAATAACTTAACTGTGTCTAGGGAAGGAGGTGAGTTCAAATTTCACCTCCTGAACTCAGTTGAGTTTGAGCTACTTAGCCACCCCCAACGATTCAAATTTTGAGCTCAAAATTTAAGTTTAAGTCTAAGCTTTTGAAAGCATTTAATGTGGTACAAAAAATAACAGTAAAAAATAGTTGTTCGTTACTTCAAAGTCTAAAGCGCTCTCTATCAATATTTTTTGAGCTTTAAAATTTATTTTTCAAGAAAATACCGACAAAAACAATAATTTTAGCGAAAACCGCTAACGAATCGACCCATTTTTCAGTTTTTTTTATAATCATTTGAAATTTCGGACCATAAACTTTAATGGCACCTATCTCCTACGGAAGTCGTTTGGGATCCTAAGTTTCCTATTTACTATTGTTTGTCTTGATGAGTACTATCCCTTCTTAAAGTTTTGCCGCAGAGTTTAGATACACCCTGTATACATAGGATTATAATCAAAATAATTTATTCGGAAAAACAAATCAAGGGTAATGGGTGGGGAGCCAGACCCGGGGACCCCTTCTTGTGTGTACCACTGCTTCGCTCGTATTTTTTCTTCTCTTTAGCGTCTTGGAAACTCCTTGACTATACACGGTCCTTCTGGTGGTTAAAATATTCTTCATCGTCAAAACTGTTCTCGTCGGGAAACAGAATTCATCGGTGTTCATTATAAGCATAACGTAGCACAAAAAGGCTTTTGCTTTATGTTGAATCTGGAGCTTTAATTTCTTTGTAAGAAAACTACGAGCTTTTCTGTGATAACTTCCTGGATTTCGTTTACAATGTGATGAATTGTTCTTTATGGAACTTTCATCTGTTTAGCAAGAAGAATCATCTTTAGACAAGGACTTCGAGGAATTTGCACCCCACCTGCTTTAAAGAGAGATATGGTGTTCTCACCAAGAGGGGATGAAAAGATCCGATACAGTCTGCTTTGTTGTTGCTCTCAAAAAATCTCTTATTGGTTTAATAAGCATGTAATATATAAAAAAATAAGTCAATTCCTACTTAGATCAATAACGGAAAATTTAATTTTAGTTACTTTTTATTAAATAGTTACAATTAATATAAATATGTATATACTTAGGACAGAATAACAACATTAATTGGTAATTAATTCTTATTACTTATTACTAAAGTATCGTATTGCCATCCAAAACAACCGTGTATGTAAAATTTCAGTTCAATTGAGTGCTTTAAAACGTGAGAAAAAATATCTTTTAAAGTTTTGACCCAAGTCGCTAAAAATTCAACCAACGTGGCTGTATCTGTAATTCTTTAAATAATTAGTTTCAGTCAATTAAATTTACTTAATTATAATTAAATTATCGTATTTTTACCCAAAACAATAGTGTTTAGAAAATTGTAGTTCAAACGAGGTCTTTAAAATGCGAGAAAAAAGCTTTTCATGTTTTGACACAAGTCGCCAAAAATGATGCCAACTGGGCTGTATTTGTAATTCTTTGAATAATTAGTTTTAATCAATTAATTTTTATTAATTATAATTAAATTACTGTATTGTCATCCAAAATAATCATGTATATAAAATTTCAGCTCAACCGAGCGCTTTAAAATGTATTTTATTAACGATTGAAAATTCTACTAAGAGGAATAAATAAATAAATAAATATATAGAGATTGTGAGCTAATAGTGTAGAGAGAGGAATTGAATGAATAACCTTTTAATGCATTTGATGTCTCTCTCTCTCTCTTTTTTTTGAAGCATAGAAATATCGTGAACACTTATGTTGAAAGTGATAAAGCTGACTGATTTATAACAACATTCGTAAAAGACTATAATTTTCTGAAACATTTTGCAGACGATCTCTAACAATGAAGTTTAAAATCGTCTGAAGATAGCGGTTGTGCTATAGTTATGGTGTACAACATAATTAGTTTTTATAGATTTATAAAATCAATTGGTAATTTAAAACAACATTTATATTTTAATAAGGGTTGTGTAACTGTACTTCGTAAAATAAGGAAATATTCCAAAATGAATTTTTAAAAATATTGTCATGGTAACGATTTGTTTCCTGTATGTTGTTAAGATTATTAATTATTAATGTTTCTTTTGAAATTAATATCAGTATGTCTGAGTAGTTTTGCTAATTCTTAAATTTGTGAGTATGCTGTCAGTTTTGTATTGTGTCAAAAATAAGAATTTTTATTTTGTCTCATAGTTCGCATTGTAATTAAATCAAGTTACCTCAAATTGCATCGTAAGCATTTAGTGATCTGACAATAACTAGAGTGTAATAAAAAACATTTCCATTTTAAAATATTTTTCTATGAATATCATTGTGTATTATATAACAACACACTATTGTTACATTTTATTTATTCCAAAGAAAATTAAATATATTAAAATGTAATTTAAATTTATTAAAAACAAACATAAGTTCTTATAATTTTTCACTGATATAAAAAACTTTTATATTTAACTAACCATTATTTTATATTAGTTGTGTGTTAGCAATTGCTCGCTTACTACTGAGTGGGTTCAACCAATAGTGATAATAAAGAAGACATCAATTGGCAACATTTTTTAAAATTGTCAACGTCTTTTGAATTTGCAAAATTTTGGTAGGCATTATAATATTTATGTAAAATTCCTTCTATTACTGAATGAAGTTTTCGGTTTAATTGGTGAATTATATTATTTAGTACCACTTCCTCTATAACGGAATGAAGTTAACTTCACAGTGAAAATTTTTTCTTTCAATTCTCTCTTAATTTCTCTTTTGTATAACCCTAATAATATTTTTTTATATGTGGCTAATAGGTCTAGCCACATATAAAAAAAATTCTCCAAGCGGTCCGTGGATATTTAGTCTATCCATATGCGTTAAGTAAAGCTAAAACGTATAAAAATCAATACAGATGGCAGCACGATACCTTTTTTTTCATTTCATGTCCTCTGATGGGTAGTTAAAAACAGTTTTTCTTTTTGTAAATCTATACATTGTATTTTGATCACTCTAAATAAAATTTCTGATCTTTGTAAAAAATTTATAGACATGTCTTAAGTATACATTACTCTCATCTGAATGAATAAAGCAAATGTGAAATTAAAAAAAAAGTTTTTATTTAGGTTTTTGGAAAGTTTTTGTATGTGGATGGAGGCTGTATCCACTGCCCACATAGAACAGAAAAATGATCTTGAAATTTTAGCTCTTCCTCTACTAGAGAGAGAGAAAGCACTTAGAATCACGTGAAAATGTTGGGGGTGCGAAATATATACAAACTTTGTTTACAATATGTAGTACGAGTTCCTTGGGTTCGAAAATCTTTCATCATAGCTTTTTTGCTCGGAGAAAACGTTTGCATATTATTGAGGCGTATAAATACTTTGAATACTTTTTACTTATAGATGTGTATATATTTTTAATTAGCATTTCCGTTTTATAAGATTATTGTAAATTGATTTTTATTATTATTATCATCAACGTAAAGTAGAATTTGAGTATATTTGTGTTACAATGCCTAGAAAAACTTATCTGTTCAAGAGGCTCTTGCTATATTTGAAGAATTGCCACCAGATCTTGCAGGCAGCCTCTAATAATAGTGATACTGCTGTTGAAGATTATGGGAATTAAGGTCTTGCCTAGGTATAAGAAACACTGGTCAAATTCTCCTGATTTGCTTGATGAGTATATATCTCAACAAATGTCAGTGAAACGTTTCGTATATGCCCTTTCACATTTGCATATAATGATAATTCCTTACAGCCGAAGAACGGCAGCGATAATTTTGACAAACTATATAAAATACAAAATTAAATAAAATATAAAATCTGGATATATGCCAATTTCAATGTATGTTTTAGTAAATATTCTATATTGTACAATTATTCCATTATTATTTTATTACACTTGTACTTTGTATTTAATTGTTAATGAAATAGTTATTAGCATAAATGTTAATTTTTCATAAAAAGTTTATTGTAATATGATTCTTTATTTCTGTCCCGGAAAGTAAGTTAAATATCTTAGTTGCGCAGTGGCTATAAGGTCTAGCCACCACCCAGGAAAAAAAACTGCTGACCAGATATTTTTTTTGTGACTAAATAATGCTTATAGAGGATGAGAACAATACATTTATCATGCACTTTATCACAAAAAAGTGTATATTAGCTTTGTGCCCGTTAATGGGATAAACTAAAAATATTTTTTGAAAATATTTGCGTACAATCTTATGAGGTTAATTTTTTTTTTTCAGAATAAAGACGATTGCTATGTGCTGGTCACAGCTCAAAAAACAGGAGAAATTTATAAATTTTTCTTGAATGGCACATACAAAGATTCTGTTACAGCTCTCAGTGATGCCACTGTTACTTTATATAAATTATCAGAGTATACATATTATTCAGTCAACTTTACTTTAAT
Organism: Trichonephila inaurata madagascariensis; assembly: GCA_019973955.1. NCBI lineage: Eukaryota > Metazoa > Arthropoda > Arachnida > Araneae > Nephilidae > Trichonephila > Trichonephila inaurata. The sequence continues at coordinate 131,030 of BMAV01004097.1, forward strand.
GTATAACATAAGTGAGTAATTTTTAAATATTTATAGTAAAATCATAAAATTTCTCTAATTTGTTTCTTTTTTAGTTAATAAATTTCTTATTAACTCATTCTGAGACTTATTAAAAACAAGTTAAATATTAAACCAATGTCTCTTAAAAATACTGAGAAGGAATTAAAAATGTAATACGCATTCCGCATACTTATAACCAACTGTACGCTGACTAGTTATTTAGATAATAAGATGATTAAATGAATGATCCAAGATTGCTCTTGCACTGTTCTCTGAGCTGAACCTGGATATTTCTATATGTAACATATTTATACATAATTTTAAAATACTATTATATAATGTTATGAAAATAGAGTATATAACTGTGTGAAATAATATTTATATTTGATCCTCACTCTGAATTTTTAAAGAATCGTTCTTGAAAGAATTGAAACTATTCTTACTTTGTTAGTGTGGTGTTTTGCTGAGATTAGGCAACATACATTATATTGGCGAGAAGTGACTTCTTTATTATATGCTATATGTAAATAAATTATATTTAAAGAGATATATTTAAATGATTTAAAATAAAAGTTCTAAACGTAACTTTTTATTAGCTATTCAGTTAACTCAGTACATTCTATATTCTGGACATATCTTCTCTTTAAAACCGTGCTCCTAACTTCTTTCAGAGAACATGGAATGTATGAACGTAGACAGTTTCCAGTGCGACGATAATTTCTGCATTCCTCGATCAAAAGTCTGTGATGGTGTAAAGGACTGTAAAAATGGTTCTGACGAAATTGGATGTGGTATGAAATCTCATTTGATGTTATTGAGAATAAATAGTGTAAATATTCATTTTCTCTTATTCTGTAAATTTTTAAATTTTTTAAATTGACATGAACCGTCTACCCTTCTTAATATACTTATTATATAAATTTAGATCAATCTAAATAATTTAAACTTAGTTTAATTAACTATATATATATTGTACTTACGCGTAATAATATAAAATAATTTGGCACTTACATGTTACACCGTTTTCAATTTAGCCAAATCAAACCAATTCAAAAAATGTAGCCAAATGCTGCCATCTTTATTATTGTAATCGAGTATGTGATGAAGTAACTTTCTACTATTGGGGCATCCACCAAACCACTATTTACCAATCTTTATTCCATTATTGCAGCATTTGGTGACGTCTTTTGATTTGATAAATTTATTCAATAATTTATATATATATATATGATATATATTATTGCGAATTACTTTGATATTTCATTACAACAAAAACCACTTGGATACTCAAATATATAACTGATCATAACAATCCTGCCTATATTTATTACTAAATCTGTGATGAAACAAAAATGACAGTAGATAATTTATTAGCTTTTAGTGATACTATGCAACTAAAAAAATCTTTTCATAAATTTAATAATTTTCAACACTAAAAAGATTACCTTCAAAAATATGTGAGAAAAGTCTAAACAACTATGAATTATATTAATTGTCCTGTATTTCTATCGGAATTTTGGATCCTAGCTAATGATATTTATTACAAGATAATAATACTTAAAGGTTATTTTTTGAAAAAAAAAAACATTAACTCCTTATTAAATTATTGCAATGTAGTATTTTCGTTAAATGAAAACAATGTGAAAATGTCCATATTATTGCTCATTCTATAAATTTATTTGCAAATTTTTACAAAAAAGGTTTATTTGAACAACAAAAAATACTGGGAAAGCTGTCTTTCTCTATAAAAATTATAATTTAATGATTTTTGGTACAATTTATACAAAAGATTATAAAAACGAACGGGTGCATTGAAAAAACTTAGTCTTCAGAAGTAATTAAACTGGCACCAATTCTTACAGAGACAGGAGTTCTTGCTATTCCGGGAGTAAAAGAAGCACTTGGAAAGGCCGTTGATTGGATGAAAACAAACAGAACTGCTCCTTGGAACTGGCGTGATGATATGCCGAGAGCTATTGTAGCTTTGTATCTGGCTTCGCATATGAATTTCAACGGAACGAGTGTTGAAGAAGAGCTCATGGCAAAGCAACTGGAACTCAAGGTTGTCTTGGCTCTTTTAAGGTATGCGAAGTTTCCAAATGCTTTGAATGTGCTCTTAATTTGAGGATACGAATACTATACTGCTAATATATTTGGTAATCTATATAAAGAAACTCACACTCACTTAACACGATATATCCGAAATTAGTATTAGATCTACAGACATGAAATTTGGTAGGTATGTTCCTGTCATGGAGCAAAGACCCGTTGAGGACGGATTTTGCGAAAATCGACCGACAAATAGCGTTGCAAGGGTGTTATAGACAAATAATCTCATTTTTGAACAATTATACCTGCAAACTTGAAATTTGGTAATCACGTCCCTTTCATGGAATAGACGCCCATTGCCCAAAGGGTTTTGTGGGGGCTTACAGGGGCGTTATAGGTAATACTGCCCGTTTTTGAGCTATTAGACTTAAAAGTTTGAGACTTTATGTCTCGTTTTTTTCAAGGATTAAAGGTTCACTTGAGAAGGGTTTTACAAAAATTGACCCCCAAGAGGTGTTCTAAAGGCTTAAGAGGCATTATACTTAAACATATTCCCGTTTTTGGACTATTAGACCTACAGACTTGAAACTTTTGCTAGGGCTCATTTCATTTTATAAAGTTAAGATCCGCTTCAGAAAGGGTTTTGCATAAATTTAACCCCAGGGAGCTTTGCAAGGGTGATTATAACAAGGAAGAGGAGATTTTTTGTCCAGTATTGTTAAAAAAATTCCCGTTTTTGAACTATTAGATTTAGGCTTGATATTTGGCAGCCATATTTATTTTATTAAGTAGAGATTCACTAAAATGGGTTTTGTGAAAATCTGCTAGGGGAGGAGGTTATGAGAGCGTAAAAGATAATTTGTCTTCAATTTTAGGAATTATTATTTAGAAGTTCTGTCCTTTTTAAGTAAAGAGGAGAGAGTTGTAAGAATATTTTTCAATACAATCGAGTTCTTAATATTAAGATATCAATAATTTATCTACATATAATTAGTATAAATTCATATAACATCAAGAAATACCCAGCAAAACGGGTGAGTAAGGGCTAGTAATCTGTATATATATATATATATATAAATAAGAAAAGCGACTCACACTCTCATCGCGATATCTCCAAAACTATTAAACTGACACACTTGAAATTCGTTAGGTTTGTTCCTTTCATAGAGTAAAGATTTGCTAAGAAAGGATTTGGTGAAAATCGACCCCCAAAGGGGTTTCGACGAGTTAAAGTGGCGTTGTAGACAATTATACTCCTTTTAGAACTATTAATCATACAGACTTGAAAAATAGCAGGCATGTTCCTTTCGTGGAGTAGAGAGCCGCTAAGGAAGGTCTTGCGAAAATCGAACCCCAAGGGAAGTTGTGAGGGCATTTTACTTTATAAAAAATCTTTTTTATGAAGTACTAAACCTATGACCTAGAATTATGGAAAACATGTTACTTTTCCTGAACAGGGATCAGCTAACGAGAGGGTTTTCAAAATTCGATCCACATGGGTGTTACGAGGACATTATAGATTTACAACCCATCTCGCACTTTTCAACTATTAGACCTACAGACTCTATAATTGGCAAATAGGGATTTTTGTTGAGCACAGATATGTTAAAAAAGCCTTTTTGTTTAATTTGCAATTTACTTAAAATTAAAAATTAAAATTAATTAAAAAAAAATCTTTATTCTTCAATCTTTATTGTTTTACTTTCAATTCACCCATGCGAAGAAGGGGAATACCAGCTACTTATATATATATTTGTGTGTGTGTGTGTAAGGATAATGAAATTAGATTTAAATTTAAATTCTCTGTATAGCACTTAACTTTTATTTTTCATTACATCTTCAAGAATTAAATTAATCATCCAATAATTTCTCCGAAACATGTGGCCATTTCTGATTCCAGATCATTAACTTTAATAGCTCTATATGTCAGTATTAACTTTCAAGTACATATCATAACATACGAGATACTTCACACAGCTGGCGTAAGTGGTAAGACACTTAGATTTCATTATGGAGTTCTTTTTTCTCTCTTAGCGTCACATGATGTCGAGGATTCATTGAATAAAGTTCCTTTATAAAATTAAGTCTGATTCTGGCCCAAAACATGTTATATATATATGAGAGAACTGGAGATCTAAATTTTCTGCATTATGGCACATTAATATATTTAATTGTTGATGTGTCATTGACATTTTTATTTTTAATAGCATTACAACCTCTGACAAAATAGTTCGATAAATGAAGCCAGAACGGCTAAACTAGCTACACTGGCGAAACAAAACACTTCACATGAATAGCGGCAGGTGTTTACCATCTGTCCCCACCGTTGTTTAGTTGAGACTCATTTGTATTCCGTGTAAGACTTGTTTTATTGAGTGCCTGTTTAGTATGTGGATTCTTAACTGAGAACAGGAAAATGAACGAGAAAAAGATCAGTTTAAAGTTTTGTCTTAAGCTTGGCAGGCACTGAAAGAAACTTATGCGATGATGATACGTGTTTATGAAGATCAAGTATTGTCCATGAAGTGTGTGTATGAGTGCTACGCCTGTTTTCGAGAGGCCCATGAAAGTGTTTCTGACAACCCCTGTAGTGGAAGACCGGTGTCCTCCTGAAAAAAGCATGCATCAAAACTATGTTCATCATTTTTTTTGATATTCAAGACATTGTCCACAAGGAATTTCTACCTGAGGGAACGACGAGGAATGTTGAAAGATACATTGAAATTTTGACTCGTTTCATGAAACGTCTACGCAGGGTACGACCCCAGTACGCACAGCACGGTTCATGGTTTTTTTTTTGTTCATGACAATTCTCGCTCTCACGTAGCCAATATCGTCAAGCATATTGTTTTTTTAATAGCAAAAAAGGGGGTAATACAAATTGAACATCCACCATACTCGCCAGATTTTAATCCTCCAGACTTTTTCCTAATACCACAAATCAAACTCACTTTGAAAGGGAAGAAATCTGACGATATTCCTGACTGCCAACATGTATAGCAGATCTCAGCGGTGCATAGTTATGGGAAGTGACTATTTCGATGGACAATGAGGTAACTTTCATTAATATTTCATCTACGTTAATGTTACACGACAATTCACAGAATTTTATTGTTAGTGGTTGTATTATAATCCAACATTTTTTTGTATAAATGTAACAGTTTATACCCCAATGTTTCATAAATGTAACAGTACTTCTGAAATTTGCAATCTTATTCACATTACTCTGTAAAGTTTATTATGTAGAAAGAAAATGTGTAGGTTAAGTTTAAAATCATTGGAATGTTGCTAAAATATATAGCACCTCGAGATGAAATATATCATAAATTAATTTTTTAAAACAATTTCGTAGAGAAAAATTTAAAAAAATTTAATATAAAATTCAAAATTCAATAAATGTTTAAATAATTAAATAAGAGAGTAAAAACGAAAAAAAAGCACGATCATTTTTTTAATGCATTATTAAGTTATCGAATAAAATATAATTTTTCGTTCACTATTTTATAAGAAATATGGATGTTTGTTAATAAAATATTGTTATGTAAAGGTATCATTTTTTTTAAAAAACTGAGAACTTTAGTAGAAACCACAATTTTACAAAAATAAAGTCAGCCATGAGATCACGATCATGAGCACTCGACAATCATGTCTGCTAGAATAGCCGAGAGTTATATTTGAGAACAATAAAAGAATAACGAAATTTGCTTGCATTTTTTTTTCTTTTAAAATTACAGAGACTAATTAATAATACGTATTTCGTTAGAACATTCTAATTTATTCATTTGTTCTTACTTTATTATTCCTTTAAGACCCAGCCCGACATTCATGATGGAACACTCCACGCGTTCAGGGGAGGATGGTAGAAAAATTATTTATTATTATTTTTTCTAGTGTCATAGGATCAGTATAGTGTTAATAATCAGAAAAAAGTAATCTTTAAAGTTAAAAATATTTCAGGTCTTAAAGGGATAAGAAAGTCTAACCCGCCCAAATCCACACAATCATGTGGGTTGGGTCTAAAGGGATTATGTCAGCGTTTCTCAAATTGTAGGGTGTGCCTCTCTTCGGGGGCGTGACAATTCTACGAGGGGGGCACGAGCATATTGAAAAGTAAAAAACAAAAGATAATTTTAAAAAAAATTATTAATTTACTGAAAGTAAATAAACAAAATACATTCTGACATAAAAAATAAAATATATATCTAAACTCAGTATTACACTTATAAATATATCAGTGCTACACAATGCATTTTATAATTAATTTACCAATACTAAGTTAAGGACAAGTTTAATAATTACCAGTAACCCATAGGATTGTCATATATAAAATTATATGCAAAATTACATACAAAAATTAACACTTATCTTGATAATTCGTACGGTTTATAATAAATCCCTTAACTGCCGATTAAAAGTTACGGGGAGAAAAGGAATAAATAAAAGCAATAAAAAAAGAGCCTCTGAAATGAGTAAATTCAACGCAAATACTGTCAAGGGCCTTTTATTCATTTCCAAAACTTTCGGAATAATTTTATGGATAACAGGGCACAGAAAAGATCGTACTTCGAAAAGACGTATATATACGTCCGGTGAAATTAGCGCAGTTGAGTGAGACGTTTATATACGCCAATGGCCCTTAAGAGGTTAAAGTCGTATCGTAGTATCAAAATATAGTACAATTGAATTCAATACATTTTTATTGTATGAGGGGAGCGCGATGAAAATTATGATTGAACATTTGGTTGCGAATATTGAAATTTTGAGAAGCACTGGATTATATAATAATTGTCGTAACATAAAATAGCTATATTTAAAATTTGAAACTGTCATTATATAAAGTACCTATAACATGCTGATCTACTTTAAATATTATGTTAAGTGGATATGATATGATTTACAAAGAAGTGTCTTAATTTAAGGATTTTAAAACTTTTTGTGTTGCAACCCAAAGTATATGCAATCTGTGAGCTCAAAATTTCATAAAAAGCTAACCATACAATTTTTAAGGAAACAACTAAAAATTTATGAAGTTATTTTAAAAACTGCTACTCCTCTTACTAAAATTGACATAAACACATGGATGACATGGTTTACAAGTACGTCAAACTATGTATAACAAAAGTTAGTATGGGTTTTGGGATAACATGATTGGTATTAATACAATAATTCTTTTTATGAATGCTTATTGAAAATTCCTTAAAAAGATGTATAAACTCTGAATTCAATTATTTTTTTTAAACAAGTATTGCTTTAATTAAAAAATGCATACCAACTTTTGTTACATGTATTATTAGCATTAGTTAGAAAAAAAATTATCAAAGAATTCGGCACAACAGAAAAAAAGCCTTACCATTTTAAATGAAAGCAAACTAGTTATTTTATCTTTCTGAGATAAGTTGGTTTAAAGTTTTGTTTTGCCATTGTAGTACGACGAAGTAAAAGTTATCATAACTGCGTTTTTTAAATATAGAGCTTTGAATTTTTGTGAGTTTCTAGAAAAGTATATAAAGGATAATTTAGGCTAAAAAAATTAGATTTGATATTTTGATAGATTTTTGTCAATTTAATCGTACTGTGTCCTCTTAAGACATATTCTTCTACATATGAAATGAAGTTCCCCGAAAACACGTTAAAGTTCTAAGGGTTTCGCGGGTCGAAAAAGTGTGAAGACTACTGATCTGAAAAAATAATTCTAAGTACTCTAGACATATACTTAAGACACGATACTTATGAAAAATATTCATTCATCTTTTCCTTGTAGATCCTCTCTTACAAATAGTAAATTGAGCATGTCTATCAATGCTCTTCTCGTCACTTGTGACAATCCTCGACACTTCTACGGAAACAACTTGGTTAAGCGCCTCAAGACACAAGTGGAAGAAACTCAAAACTCCTCCCATCCAATGGTGTACTTGGCTCTCTGCAATGCGAACGAAATGTGGCCAGAAAAAGCCAATTCCGATCTGAATGATGTCTTGAGTAGTGATTCGGAATATCCTTTCATAAAAGGTAAGCTTTCGGTAATATACATACATTGCTTAGGTAGTATTGTACATTCTATCAACTCAAAAAACGTCGCCAAATGCCACGATGTGCAGCGCATAGAGGAAAACCATTCTTGAACATGGACAAGCACAGTAATCTTGACTGAGCATGCTCGATAATAATAACATTGTTTATAATTTATAATGTCTTCTGTATTATACTTTTCATATTTTGTTGCGAAAAATGACTAAAATTTAAGACTTATTTTCTTCGAAAGTGTTCGTGGTGGAATATTTTCAAATTTTTGGACTAATACTTAAGTACCCAAAAGGCAAAAAAAAAAAAACCCTGTAAACAGTGCAAAATGGGGAAATAAGAAACCTAACGGAAATGCATGACAACGTTTATATTTATACTTATGCGAATTTATGTGGTGGCGTATACATTAAAGACTCATTTGCCACGATTTTGAATGCAATTATAGCGTTTTGGTCATCAAAATATGGTAGTTTTCATTAGATTTTTAATTTATTCTAAGAATAAGTGTTTTTTTAAATACAATATTAAGTTCTTCTAAATATGAAAATTATATGTCGATGAATTAATAAAAAAGAAGCATGTAAGGGAATCTGTCTTCGCGTTTGTACTGAAATCATGAACAAATTGGCGGCAGTTATTAACTTGGCGAAATTTTTTGGCTTAAAAAAAGGAGTCGATGGTATAATTAGATAATTTTGGAGAAGGGAAATATATATTTTACCAAAAGAGACTCTGATAATCTTTCAATATAACAGAAAATTACCTGCAACAAATTTCGCCTGGGTTTGTTTACCTCGTTGAGGAGTCAGGACTAACTGGTATGGTCTCGAAGTTCTATAACAAAGAGTTTGATAATAGTCTTCGAGTCCGTTTCATTCATTCAGATCTTGTAACTGAACCACAGGTTTCTTCAATGATATAGGGTGGAATATGGGAACGTCGTGTTTTGAAAATGCAATAAAACACAATACATGTTTCATTCGACTTTATTGTTATTTTCTGCCTAGCACACAACATTGGAACTTTGAATTTACACATTTTTAAGCACAATGTCTGTTAAATGGTACCCTCCATTTTTATTACAGTAATGCAGTCGATTTCGAAAACTTCGAGTCACCTTTCTTTTCAAGCATATTGACCAGCATATTGTCAGTTTCGGCTCGGATGTTGTTTCGTCGGTGTTCCAGGGCCTTGAAGCGATCTTCATAATCCAGAAACTTGAGATAAGCCCAGAAAAAGTAATTAGGGGAGGATAAATCAGGTGAGTGTGCTGAACAATCAACGTCGCCTCGCAGGGAAATCAGTCATTCGGAGACGGCTGCTCTTAATACACCCATAGAAAACCTGGAGGTATGGGCTGTGAACCAATCTTGTTGTAACCACAAGTTGCCAAGATCCCTTCCCAAGATCTTGGGTAAACGAATAAGAAGGATTGTAGGATCATTGCCTCATACCAGTCTGAATTGACACACCAACTCGTTACACATTTTCAGGTGTTCTAATGGTCTTCATATATCCTTCCCTTTATTTAGAGACATTCCCCGTTGCTCGGAAGGCATCTATCCACCTTAAAACACATTTCGGACCAGAAACATGACCTCGTGGAGGAATATCGAAGCGACGAAGAAAGGCACGTTGCATTGCAATCAACGACTGACCGTTAGAGAAATACGCCTGTACGGCAAAAGCATGCTGCTGCCTCGACCACAGCATGTTTGAGACTGAGACGGACTGGAACACAAATATCTTACTCCACTACTTCCACCAAGCGCCTTTCCACGCCATTCTTCTCCCTAAGAGCATCACTGCAACATGTTCAAAACAGGAATTTCTCACGTCTCACCCTGCATAACTGTCATTCAGATGTGGGAAAGCATCTTTGCATAATTCAAACAATCTGGCCATAACTGATTTCCCGTCTTCAGTTAAAGTGCACATGTCCAAGACAATCAGAGTGAAAGCAAACTTGATAACTGTTGGTAGTAGACCACAAGAGTAGCTTTTTCTGGGAGATTGTTCCGTGCATGCTTTGTTCTCCTATCCTAGGTTGAATATGAAATTGAGGCCTGCATTGAAGTCGCTGTAAATAGAATTGAAAGATTTTCTAAGGACCTTTACGGCAATTCATTCAATTGATTTTAGGCTAATTAGTGGTTTCTCCAAAGGTGGTACAATTGGTTTGTGTATTTCCTTCGGTATGATTCTTTGCATAGACGATTTAGTTCCTTTTCATTAATGGCAGGGGGTACTGGGATTACATTAAATACAAATATAAACAATGACAAATAATAAATATATACTTGAATTATTCGTGAGCTTCTATGAACGCATTAATCATCATTATTCTTTCACCTTTGAGAATCGTACTGAAACAATTAGAAATTCAAAAGTTGCATAGAAATATAATGATGCCTAATTTGATAAAAATATAGAAAAACCACTGAACTAATTTGGTAGTGTAATTAATTAACAATACATTTTTTGAAAAAATCCAACTTTGAAATACTTACATCAGTGCTTTTCAAACTTTCAATAACTGCGACCCCCAATTTTCAATCATAATTTACATCGTGCCCCCTCCCTTGCAACAATAATGCATTGAACACAATAAAAATATACTTTGAAGCCCCACAGTTTGAGAAACGCTGATTTAGTGAGTGAATTTTAACGTCGCACTGTTCAGTTACACGAGGGCTTTTTGGCCACGGACCTCGTAATTTTGAACCATGGTCCAGTGAGGAGGATGACACCTGAGCTGGCAATCCCCTTCTCCTAACTACCACACTACACCAACGAGAGGATGTTTGAGCTCTCGACATATTTAACGTGCATTGCGCCCCTACACGGAGGATCTTCAGTCATACTAGGCTCGAACTCATGACGTGCCTGCCATGATCCGATATATTGACCACTGGGATACAGCAGCTCTACGAGTCCTGTATTTAATAGAACTGACTAACAACCTCTAAGTGCCACAAAAGATATGCCTTTCAGAGGTATTATGTTCAATTTGCCAAGACTTTGGCGTCGGATGGAAAACGGAGTGCCTGTTTTGCTGTAGTCTTCATCACTTACTGTGGTTCGAAATTATGAGTCCGTAGACGTATCCTTTGGTGAAGGATAAGGGCGAGGTTAGTAAAAAATTCAAATTTAATCCTAATTAATATAATTGGAATGTATTGCAAAGTATAATGAGAAAAAAAAAATAAAAGATTCAAGTTAGTTTTGAATCAAATAAATTGTGTAACTGATTTATAGTTATTCAAGGTTCTGAATCTATTGACATATTTCCTCTCCCTATTTAAAAAATATTTTCTGGAAGACATTTGCAAAAGATAGAATAAAATTTTAATGTGCATTACAAATTTATATAAAAAAAAATTTATACATGATTGTCGATTCGGCACATCAAAAATTTAATTACTTTTTAGAAAAAATAATACTTTAAATTTACAAATTTATATTTTGGCATAAAAATGAATAATTCAATACATATATACCCCATCAAAGTTTCTTTATCATGAATTTCTCTTTATAGATCTTCAAGCTATGGCAATCTTGGCTTTATCTTGCAAAATTGATCAAACTAGCTACACAAATAATTCACGTGAGTTGATGAATTTAACACTGTACCACAGTACTGTGGAACACTTCAAGCAGAGCCAACTTCAAGATGGAAGCTTTGGAAATGTTTACACGACAGCTTTAGTAACACAAGTGAGTCAAGGAGAAGCAGTTGCACAGTATTCTTTAACTACTTTTAATGTTCCTTTTTTCATCTGCATTAAAAGAAGGCATTCCGTATATCTATGTGAATGTCGGATATCTTAGTCATATTTTAATTCAGTAGGTATAATGAACTATATCCTAATCACTAAACCCATTTAAAGCATCACTATCAAAAATGGTAACTTACATTTAAGCTGTTGAAACTGTCCAGAGCTTCTTAAAACTTAAATTTTGATAATTTTTAAAAAATTCCTAAAATATCTTTCTCCAAATATTAAATTTAACCGTTATTCTCTCTTTTATAGCATTATTATTTTTTTTATATCACGCACTAATATTTAATAACAAATTTATGCCAAAAAAATATAAAACATTCCAATATTTATTAATTTTAAGTTAATTAAATTATTTCATAATTTCAGGCTCTACTATCTAGTGGCCAAGAAAATGACAAAAACTGGAAATTAAATGCAGCGATAAAGTACTTGATCAATTACATAAATTCTTCTTCGATTGATTTCTTGTCAACATATTTAATTTTACCCATTTTGAATGCAAAAAGTCTAACGGACATTTCAAAGATTGATTGCTCTGCAAATAAAAGGATACATGAAGATGGTAAGAAAAATGGTGCTAGGAAACATTTGTAAGTTATAATGATGTCTTATTGTGCAATCTTTCCCAGTTTTTATCTGGTACAGAAACATTAGATGTACCGGAAAATTCTGTCCGTTTCGGCTGCATTAAGTATATGTATGTTATTTTGACGCATATTTGGCTCTCTATTCTTATCGCTGAATTTATACATTATGACCTAGCAAACTAAGGCGAATATAATTCATGTTAATATTAAATTAGACGCAATCATGTACCCATGGCCTTTGGTAAAGTTGTTTGATGAGAAATACTACAGAAGTGTGTAAAAATTCATTGAAAGTGCTTTGTGAAAGTACAGTATTTGATATAACATGTGCAGAAGATAGTTTTAAACTTTCAATGAGGTGAGAGTTTGACTTATCTGAGAGAGATAAGTCACGCTCTGAGCAAACATATTTCATCAACGATGATGCTGTCAAGTTCATGTTAAAGCAAAATCTTTTTTTGACAATATCGAAGACTGCAGAAAAACTTGAATCAGCTCAACAAACCATTTCCGAACATATTTGGAAGCTAGAATTGTTATAGAAATATTTGAGATGAGCGCTACATACATGATTTCTTGTATAGATAACAGGGGATGGAAAGCGAATTGCCTATGAAAAAGGGCACATTGTGAACCCAAAGCATGCCCTTTTACCTCTAAAGCGAAGTTGAGCCTGAGTGAGAGTTTTGTGCAAATGGGTAAACATTCGAGGATCAATACATTCTGAGCAGTTGAAATTGAAGGAAAAGCTAAATTTAGAGGTACTGTCATCATTTGGATAATTTTAAAACAGCACTGCAAGAAACGAGGACGATGATGTTCAATAGAAAGGACATGATACTGCTTCATGATAATGTCGAACCTACCAGCTGCTTGATGACTCGTCAGAAACTAGCAAAAATAGGCTGCGAAATTATGTCGTATCAGCCCTACTACTTGAACCGAACCCCTTTTGGATATCTCTTGTTTTTATTGTTACAAATTTTTTACGGGGTAAAATATTCAAACGAAGACAATATCAGACAAGCACTGGTTCAAGCTTTCTCTCCTAGGGATAAGGCATTTTCTTTTTATAAAAGAAGGTGTATACAATTTGACATAACGCTGGCATAAAGTCAAAAACACAATTATAGTAATTATATTAGTCAATGAAGTTTATTCAAGGTATGGAAACTTTATTACTTTGTTTTATTCTAAAAATAAACAGAATTTTCCGGTATACACCTAATGCTTATAATTTATTTTTTATTTTTAAAATCTATGTAGTGTTTTATGTGTTATCTATGTGTTGTTTTTTATGCTTAAAACTTAAATTGTAATAGATACATTTAAACTTCCTGTTTCTTATCAGTATTAAATTTTAGTAAGTTAGTAAGTATGATAGAACTTTTTATAAATAAGTATAATTTATATACAAGATCACAGCATTTCAAATAAAAGCAATCACTAAAGAATTACATTATAAAACATTTAAAGTTACGTGTATGATGCTTTTGACTTGAAAAATAATAACATTGCAAAACATCACAAAATACGTGTGTAACATTTTGCCATGTTTATAGATCCAGTTTCTGAAGTTATTGACTATCTGGGACCAAAAATACGTGTGCAGTATTCTCTATACGTAGGTGATGACAAAGATTTCATTCATACCATGTCTTTAAGAGTTCCTGAGAACTATACTGCTTTTGATGTTATGGAATTGGCTCAATCCGTGGATCCAAAATACAAGTACTTTACTTTTCATTTCATATACTTTTAGTATTAATTCACGATTTTTCTATGTTTTGTGATAAGAGACAAGCAACATAATGAAATCTATCTAACCTCAAGTGATCTTAAATTTTTTTTACTTTACTTAATTCATGTCAATTTAGCATTTGGATTGATGAACTTAAGTCTTATTTCATTAGTTGATATTCTGTAATATAAAACATTTTATTCTATGCATGGAAGAACGACTAAATGACAAATACCTGTTTCATATCTTATACTGGTTTAATGTAGCTCCTTGCTTTACCTTGATGACGACATAACTTCATCATTACAATACTTGGAAAAACACCAGAGATCCAAAAATAGATAGAAAATCTTTAAACTTTCCAATCCATTTTAGAAGAATAGGGTTAAAAACTTCACTCAAACTTATTGGAGGATGTCTTAGAACTCGATGGTCTTAATGGCATCCTGAACAACGTCGAATCAGTTTATGGAATGGGATTTATTCGATGATCATGAAAGTTTGCTTACGTCTACTGAGAAAACATTCAATTACTTCATGGAATTGCAAATTCTTTAGAGTAGTTTACACTTTTTAGGCCATAACTTGAAGATTTCTTATCAACACAAATCAATTTAAAATTAAAAGTTCTCCTTATGTTCTTGTGTTTCTGTTACCTTATTTACACACCTCATCTATGAGTAGAGCATATACAAAGGGGCTCCATCTTACAAAATCATGTATTAACAATAAAGAACTAAGTTCTGTTTCAAAAAATAAGGAGCAAACAAAAAAAGGCAAAAACATTGAAGCGCAAGCAATTTTCTCAGGTTATTGAACAGTAAAACAGGGAATGTCATGCAAAATAACAAAGGTGAACAAAAATAAGTTTTCAGATAAGCCGTATAAAAAGTAATCTCCTTGACTTGCGTGAAAAAATATTTAGTTGCAAACGTTTATTAATAGAGCGTGTGATCACCTCTACTGAGAATGTTGTTCAACAACAATGATTCTCATAAGTCTGAAAGCAGCTTGTCAACCATACGTTGTGGGATCTGTGACAATTCTCGAAGAAGATATGTTGTCAAGACATTAAGGTCTCGGTAGAATTGCACACAGAACAGAAAGAAATATCCCGAGTACATCCCAGATATGCTCTATTTGGGGTTAAGTCGGGTTAACGTGCTGTTCATTCCATTAGAAAGAAGTGTCTTACATTCTACTTATTGATAGACAACGTAAGCGTTGTATACTCTTACGTTTATAAACATGGCATAGACTGCTAGATATAGACTAAAATATGGTTCGTGGATTACATCAAGTTAAATACGAAGAACAGATGATCTCACTGACTAATATCCTTGGCCAAATCATGACACCAGCATGATTGTAGCTGCCTTTCATTGATATTGTGAGCTTGAGATCGAGTTCCTGGGATTCTTCATCCCGTATCCATCGAGAATAGTTGTTATACAAAATCGAGATTCACTGGTGAACAATTCATTGACCCATTGCTGTGGTGTCCAATGGATGTGATCCAAAGCCCACAGTCCAAAGCAAGCCTTTCTGTGACACTTCGTCAATGGTATCCAAACTGATAGTTATCTGAAATACAAATAATGTTTTGCAGCCGTTTACAAATGGTTTGTCGAGATATTACTATTACTGATGACGTCGCAGCACAGAAAGATAGTTGACAACTTGAACTCGTCGGATAACTCCACGCTTGCAAACACAGAACGGGGACACGCGGGTGTTTGCAACCCTAGTACATCCACTACTAAGTCTTCGTGAGACTGCATGTTCATTTTGATAGTGATTCCTCCAGAGGCTGATGACCGAAAGGTTGACATCTAGAGCACCGGCAATATGCGATGGCCATTCCTCAGAATAGATATGTCCGATTACATACCAGCTATTTTTTCCTCTCAAACGCCGTCAGCGACACATATTCAGAAATTTGAAACAAAGAAATGAGCACCAAACAAACATAACATCCAATGCAATGAAGGAAATGACAACTGCTAAAATGTGCGAGTTTTTATATTTTTCCCGATACACAAAACTGCTTTCCTATTTCATTGGAAGATGTGTGACGGGTCTATCCGCGTTCTTTCTACTAATAGCCCTCTTGGGGAATATTGGGTCTTTCAAAATTATTATATTGTAAAGCTTTTTCCCGAAGAAGAAAACGTGATAATGCAAATTAAGACTTGTATATATAGTCTAAGAAGGTTGTCTATAGGTTAGAAGGAGAGATAGGGTAGACTGCTAGCGTGCGAGAGCAGTGATTAATTACTCTTAAAGTGAGGCGCGGATATTTAGTAGCTGATAATTGTTATATTTAAGTTGATGACCTGTCACTTGAAAACTGAGCTAGATTAGGTAGCTAAGAAGTCAGAGCTATTGAATCGACATAAGTGTTCTAAGTATTTAAAGTCTTATCACATCTAGAGTACCTAGTTAATTGCTCTTCATATTTGATAATTGGGTGCATCTCTTAAATTTGGTTGATTGAATTTGTGTTGTTGTCGGTTCTGTGAATAAATTGAGTTATTCTTAATATGGATAGTCTTCTTTCAGTTTCTCCCAGATCATTAGAAGCGTCGGGCAGACCTTAAAAGGTGCGCATGCAAATTTTGCTGCTAAAACCATTCTTTCTCCCGAACTATGTTTTTTATACAATAGCTAATGGTACTTAACGAAAGTGAGCAATTTACAAAATAGACTTTCTAATGCTTAATTTATGCAGTTTTAATATATTTAGATTCTTAATCGTATTTATTCGTCAGTAGACTATTCTGATACTGTGAGTTTGAGTTTGGTGTTTTATGGCACAAGAGCCCGTTTTGGCTATACTGCGCCAAACATTCATAGGTCTGTGGTCTGGACGGGAAAAGAAGAAAAAGAGAAATTGGATGACAAGATGGAGGATCGGAAATAGAGAAGGATCACTGGGGTATCCCGGGGTCATGACACCCGTGTTTACCAAAGATAGTAAACCCCCTGGGAAAAGGAAAAGATCACTAGGGTACCTCGGGATTGTGACACCCGTACCCACTTAATCTGATACTGGGTACATCCCACAGTATACTACTAAATACCTTATTATTTTTTTCCGTTTTTCTTACCAAGAGTGAGGCAGGAGCATTTACATGAAGATTTTCTTGCCTCTTCATTCAATTCATCTATTTTTACTGGTACTAGTATGAATGGTTGAGGAGCATCTGGTTCTTTACAATCTCCTATCATTAAGAATTAGAAGGACAGTGAAAGGCTTTCAAACTGCTCAATTTAAATTAAGTACTTAGAAATAATACACACAACTGTTATTGTAATTTATAGATTAAAAAAGTAATTACTTTTATGTTAATAAAATTGCCCGAACAATTAGTGGTTAAATTTGGGTTATGGACTTATAAAGAATTACTTTACGAAATCGTATTTACATTTTTGGCGTGAGTAAAAAGAATCCCTCCTAGCCAATCCAGTTGCAACAAAGTAGTCCGTGCATGTAGATAAAAAAGACAGGATAAAAAAGCTTGGATGCCATGGTGTTGGGAGGATCTTCTGTGATTGGCTGACCAGAACAGACAGATAATTTTCTTCTAAGGTGGGTAGAAAACACAAACATTCAGTGAGGAGTTCAAGCGTCGAACTGTATATCTGAAAATTTATAGATGAGTAAAATAATTTAGAGTTAAAAATAAAATTAAATAAACGCAGGATCAATTTATGTTTATACTATATTATTGTGTGCTTTAGAAACTATAGTATGTTTTTCTCAATATGGTATTTTATTTAAAAGGTAATTTTGAACTATAAGCATATCTATGATAGACCGTGATATTATAACTCTTTTAAGACGAGAGATAGTTATTTTGAATATAATTTTTTAATGAAAACACGCGTAATTTGACAGTACTAACTTTAAAAATATGTTTTCCTTTAGGTTCGAATGGAAAACCATTTCTAAGAAGAAGTATGTGTATCAGATTGCAGGAATTGTAAATGATGCCGAAGTTGGAAAATTTTGGTTATTGTACTTAAGTTCAACAAACAACACGGAATCTTTTGTGCATTTAATTACAAGTAAGATAACTCAATAATTAAATATTTATCTAGGTTATTTCTACTCAATATAACGTAATAAAGAATTTTTATTAATCCCGGTTAAATTAACATTATCTGTCTTTTAATTATAAGCAAGAGAGAGAGAGAGAGTAATTATTTGGACAAAAAAAAAAAAAACATTTAAGAACATTTTGTATTGGACTACTGATTAATTTTTCTTTATTCTGAAGATGAGTTTGTATATTTTAGGTCCTGACGAAATTACTTTGAAAAATGAAGATCGTCTCGTTATGTGGTACAAAACTGCGAGTATTTAAATCATCACCCTCTGTATATCATCATGCTGAAGTAACTAAAACTACAGGCAGAATGTATTTTAAAAGGAGAAAATGTAATATAATACTTCGCAACAAAAAATTATGACTGATTGATGTGTGCAATGACTTTTTTTTTGCTCAAATAAATCTTTGAAATTTGAGATTTTCCAGTATTTTGTGTAAATTTATAAAAAAATATAACTTGCACTATTTTCTGAATATTATGAAATGTCTTTAAATAACTACTAACTATATGTATATATTATAAATAAAATAATTCGTTACATGTATGTATATATATATATATAATGTAGCGTAGTCGAGGCCTATTTAAGTTGGTTGCTTGTATGTAGTTAGTCGATGGCTATTTATAATGTTTAATGTTCTATACTGATGGGATTGATGAGGCAGTTCCTTGTGGAAGGAAATCTTGTTTATTAAACATGGTGATACACACAAACATTCACAACTTAAACAATAAACAAGGAATGGAAGACACTACAAATATAGAAGAAGGAACAGGAAGCAGCGACATTTCACAAGACGAACCCAAAAACAAAGAGAGATGAGCATAAAAGACTTTCGCTTTTCTTTCCGGCACAGAAGGTCGCTTGACTCCTGTGTAAACAAGAGATGTGATTGGTTAAAAAGGGCCGTAAAAAGATCTTCTGACCATTTGATTTCGATTAAGATTTACGAGTTAATTTTGAACCAAAGAATTAAAAAGCTTATTTAAAGATTATTAAAAAAAGAGCGAATTAAAATGATATTAGAGGGAATTATTACATATATATATACATGCGTGTGGGAGAGGAAGTTTGCAGTTTTACATTTGCTTGCGTGTTCTTTCTGATAGATTTGTTTGATAGTTTTGCTGTACTTTCTACAACAACACATTCATTTGGCTACTCGTAGCACTATCTCAAGTGAAACCACCCGAAACCAATTCCACGCAATAGAACTGTATATTCCATGACCTATGGCGTGTGTTTCGTTTCAACGATATCCTCTCTTGTGGTCATAGAGAATGTGCCCAGGAGAGCGTATCATTGGTGAAAATAGGAAAAGAGCAATTGAAATGGTATTGTCTATTTTCAAAATCTATATTGACAACAAGAGCTTTTTCTTCAGGAAGAAATGGGAAGTGAGAAACAGCACTATATTCAAATACAAAGAAGTTTCAGATGAAGATGGTATGGAGTGTGGGTCCGAGTTTGTGTATCTGCCTTAAGAGAACTAGGACATTATACACATTCAAAAAATCGATTTTTGCATTTTAGCATTAAAAAGTAACGTATATTTTTCTGAATCTAACAAAAAGTTACACTTATGTGTTCGTTGATAAAATAACCTTAAAATAAGAAAAAGTAATCGATAAAAATGTAAACAAACGACCACGTCTCCTTTGACACATTCTAAAAGATAGTTCCTCTTGTGGTTAATGTATGTAAACCATTAATTTATTTTTGTTAGAAAGGAGCAACATTATTTTTCTCTTTTTAATGCCTAATTTTTTTTTCTTGAAAAACTAGTTTGATTTCAGAAGAAAGGGGAAAAAATAATAACATTCAAAACTGTAAAGTTTTATGGTTTTTTTCAGAGAAATTATAGAGTAATTTTATCAAAAAATTATTTGAGCATATTTTGCTCATTGTTTTATACACACACACACACACACGCACGCATGTAAAATATTTTGTATATTCAAGAAATATTTTTATAAAAAAAATGGTACATAAAGGAAAATATGTTTGATAAAATTATGTTCACACACATGTTCAGCTATAACAAAAGGAAAAAAAAATCTAGTCTAAAATTATTTTTGTAATTTTAGAGAATATTTAAAGTATCATTAAGAAGTGTATAAAAATAGGGAGGAAAATGTTAGTCAATAGTATGAAAGGTGAAAGCATTGCTACTTTTAGTCTTTTCACTTTTTCTCCAAAGCATAGTTTTTTGCCTTTAGGTAGACTTTTGAAAAACACTATTGAATTATAGGGTTTAAAATTTTTTATATTTCTATACAGGGAACTTATTTTTTTAGTCTAAGTTGTACAGAGGTTTTTTTTTTCAAATAGTTTTACAAAATAGAAATTTTCAAAATTAGATTTTGTAATTTTTTGAAGAAACTATCTTAGTATCTTACTAAAAAAGTAAGTTAATTACATTTTGTGTATTGTTTTATATGTGTGGAAATATATTTTACATATTTAAAAGATACTTTTTTTAAAAAATGGCTCCTGAACATAAGCTTATTTTATGAAACCTCATAAATTATGTCTAACTTATAAATTAAAAGATTTTTTTTTTTAATTTAAAAATTATTTTTGTATTTCTACACAATGATTGAAATATCTTTATAATAAGATCATAAAAAATATAAGCTTTATTGAAAATTTATAAAAACATATGTCGTATAAACAGAGTCTTAATTTTGCAATTTTACTCTTTCAAGCCTATCCTGGTACACTAAATGGTTACACCATCCTCCGCAGAAATAGTTCGCTGACATCTTAGAGACTTATTACATTTTTATATTCTCTTATGATTTAGTGATCGGAGATCACTGTCTTCTAAAGGGCGATAACTACAAGTTATATCCCGTTGATTTCATTGATTGACAGTTTCTCTTTTGATGATGGAGTTCTTCGAATACTTAAGGCACCCTGCTCTTCTAATGAGAACCTAACACAACATTTTTGGGGCTTGCTAAGCAGATTGATAACTTCAACTTTTACAGACGTTACATCAAGATGTAGCCTAGTGGATATTTTTACAAAATCGTTCAAAATATTATATTAATAAAGACCCTTCATGTATAGGGGCTGATGCACGTGGTTCAAAATCCTCACGTTGGCACCTTGTGAAAGTTAACAGAGTAGGATTCCAGCTGAGGTGCCACCCTCCTTTATTTTCAGTGGTCAAAATTACGAGGTCCCTTGCCAATAACCCTCGTATTGCTTAATAGCGGGACGTTAATAAAAATTACTCATACGGTGAACATTTAACAAAAACTACATTCCTTGTCGCCCATCCGGTATAGTGGTTAGAGACGCTGACTTCTGTGCGCTTTGGGTCTGGGTTCGAATCCCGGAGAAGACATGGATGTTTGTAAATGTATAGTGCCTTCGCGGCATGGGGGTACTTTAAATAGCCGTCGAGCCGAAAGTCCTCTCGTGAGGTTGGTGGAAGGGGAAGAGAGATGGGAGGCCCTGACCACTCCCAGGGGGATCTCCCTCAAAATTGGGGTGAAAACGAGCTAAATTGTTCTGTCACCTGTATGGTGCCCAAAGCCACAGCTAACGACAGACGTCACTTAGCCCTCTGCCATGATGAATTTCGTGGGCCTTGATCTAGCCTTTGCCGATCAGGTGGCATTAATAACAACAACTCTCCTTCGAAATTTTACTTAGAAAATATATTTATTTTATTTAGACAAACTAAACTTAAGCTGCATTCGACTAACATTTTACATGCGCTATTTTAAAACCTCCATTCTTAAGGCTGTCTTCGGTAAAAGTACGAGAGGTTGAACTATAAACACGAAGCACACATTTTTAGACAGAAAAATGCCTCAAAAAATTTCCATGGAAATTTGCAATATTTTAATTCATACCTCAGTTAACAATACAGTGTTTTTAAAAATTTCAAATTATTCTATCGATATTTTTTTTTTCGTTTTAATACGTGAAGGCATAACCCATTTAACCTTACAGTATAGGAGAAAAAAAAGCGAAACACGTTTCATACCAGAAAAAACGGATCAGCTTGGTTAAAAATGAGATGTATGATAAAAAAGATTACTCTCCAAAGGATAGTAAAGCCAAAATATCATATAAATTTTTCATTTCTTTTATATCTGAAAAAATGTTTCAAATTCGTGATCTATTCTTTAACATTGACCGAAAACAGCCTTAACTATGATCGATCCGTTTGCTGAAATTACACGAAACCTAGAATTCCTCCACAAGGGGAGTTGATTTAAAATCTTTCTCAAGCAAAATGCAGTGCATCTGTTTGGCAGTTCTTTCTTATTTATTTCTCTCTAAAAATCTTTCTAGCCGGAAAATACAGACTTACTCCAATCATAAACCTTAATGAGTTTTCTCTCTAACAAAATTCTAAAATTTGAGACGGATACTCGCATTAGAGGAATTAATAGTTTCTTAATTAAGTTTCAGATCATATATCTCGTTGTGTCAATGCAATTAAAATTGTGTTTCCCAAATTTGCAAGATTTTGCTAATATATGTAACAGAATGATCCTAAATTTAAGGTATCCGACTACCTTCGGAACCGTGATTTTACAAAAGCGCATAAATGGATAATTTTCATGATATTTAGTGTCACTTATATTAGAATGCATGTATACAATTATTTTAAGAACATTTTGACAAAGAGGATTACTTAAATACAATATTTTGGCAAAAAATTAACTTAGAATATTTTTTTTTCAAAATGTTCTCCTGTGAAAAATGCTTTTATTATAATAGTATCTTGCCTGTATATAGCTCAGACCACTCTACAGAGGCTCAACTAGAACTTTTGAAATATATAACTTAGAAGTGGGGTTATCCATATTTTACGACAACAGAGAGGAGCAATTTTAAGGAAAAAAACGCCGATAATTATTTCAATTGTTTGTAACTCTGAAAATAATGTGAATTTTTCAAAAATCATAGTTGAGCCTCTGTAAAGATGTCTGAGCGTTATACAGGCAAAATATTATTATAATATAAGCTTTTTTCACAAAAGGAGAACGTTTTGAAAAAAAAATTATTCTAAGTGAATGAGTGATAAGGGGGCGCGAACATATTGAAAAGACGAAAACAACAGATTATTTAAAAATTATAAATCTACTGAAAGTAAACAAACAAAATACTTTCTTGTATAATAAATTATAAAATACACATTTACACTGATATGATACACTTATAAATGTATCAGTACTTCGCTATTTATTTCATATTATTAGCTCATCAATATTAAGTTAAGAACAAGTTTGATAATCATCAGTGACCCCATGGGCTTGTATTAACACTTATCTTGATAATTTAAACGGTTTATAATTAATTCCTTCCCTGAGTTACGTGATTCGCTCCAGAATGCCACCGTTTTCTACATAGGCGCGTGTGTTTTGATGTTTTTTTTGGGGGAGGGAGGAGAAAAGGAATAAATAAGCAAATCCTCTGAAGTAAGTGAATCCTATGCAAATACTGTCAAGACCCTTTTATTGCATTCCAAATCTTTCGGAATAATTTTATAAATAGCAGTGCACAGAAAAAAATCATACTTCGGAAAGACGTATATATACGTCCAGAAAATTAATGTTTTGGCAGAGTGAGTCGTTTATATACGTTGGTGGCATATATAAGAGGGTAAAGTAATATTGTTGCTTTAGTGTCAACGTATAGTAATATTGAATTCAATACATTATTATTGTATGAAGGGGGGCGCGATTAAAATGATGATTGAATATTGGGTCGCGAATATTGAAAATTTGAGAAGCACTGTATTACTCAATTGGCACGAATGTCCGTACGAAATGGCTTCGTCAGCTTACAGAAAAGCTCTCAAGGGGATTCATGACAGTGGCAGGATTTTATTACAAAGGCAAATTAAAAATCAAAACAATCTCAAATAAAGCCAAAACTAATTTAGTCTTCTATTTGCAGAATACTTAAGAATAATTTTTGAAGAAGAAATTCTAACTTAATATGGAAAGGACATAGATAAATTTGAATTTCATACGGGCAAAGCCACTTGTCTCACGTCTAATTCAACTGCCGCTTATTTAACAAAGAAAGAATTAGAAACAGGAATAAAAAGCATCCCATTAGATGAAATACATGACAAAATCACTCTACGCTTATCCAATTGACTTCTGCGCTTTCGGTTTATTAAAACGAGGTTTAGAAAAACGGCATCAAAGAACACTAAACGGACATTGGAAAACGATTCAAGAGGACCGGCTAAAATTTTGAACTACAGTACTAAAAGAAGTTTACTTTCATAAAAAATTCGAGCTTCAATCAAGAATCATGGCCCTCACATAGAAGCTATTTGCAACAAAAAGTACGGAATTTATTGATAAAATTTATCTATCAAAATCATTTCCATAAAATGCTAACGACCTTCTGTAAATTGGAGAAAGAAATGTTTCTTGGCCGTGAAAGGGTTTAAAAAACAGGTGTCTACATTTTCGTGAGGTTTTGATAACAGGCGGGTGATAGAACCACATTTGTCCAATTTCCTACAATTACACAGATGTTGTAATCCACGTTACCTCAGATAACTACTATGAAAAATTATAGTACTATCATTTTTGTCTAATCTTCATGAGGGTTGAAAACACTTAAAAGTAGCACTAAACAAATACACAATGACAAGCAAATTATATTGTGATCTTCAGATGCAAACAATTCTGTGTAGAGCGATTATCTCAATATTCTAATAAAACTACAATTTCAGTAAATAGATACTATTCACCGAAGTCATATATAACTACATCGCTCCTATAACCAGTTTACTAATTGGATAAAATGGGAAGTTTGAAACTGCTCATCGCCACCACTCTTATATGGGGCTGTCTGTTATGTGAGTAAAATTATGTATAAATTTTTTTAAAAAATGAACATTAGTTTAAAATGATGATAACAATTATTAAGTTTAAATTCTGATTGTGGTAGTATGAATTAATGAATGTACCTTAAAATAAATTACATCTACCATAAAAAAAAACTGGGGCTTTTAATTGATTGTTTATTGATTGTAAACAACTTTAGAGAACTAAACATATAAACACTTAGATTCCAAATAGATTAATTATATATATATATATGTACATGTATATAGTTTTGAATTTATATATTAATAAAATAAAGTCTTTACTCGGGAACTAAAAGCCAGCTGTGTCCTAGCAGAATTGATTATTCATATTTTCATACTTCATACTCTCGCCCAAACTTGCGGTACATTATTATATTGGTACCTTATAATTTTATGTTTTATTCTCTGGTATTTATTGATCTTCTATGGTACTTTTTTCGAATTTTTAAACATAATATTTTCTGTGTACATATATACCTAAAATACACTCTATAACAATAAGAAAAACGACGCACCAAGAAGGAGTTGGCCGATAAAGCCAAAAATTGGTGGGTAGAAAGATGATGTACAGAACAAAAAATCATTAAAGTTTCAGAAAAATTAAATGATTTATTTCAAATTTGCATAGCTACAAAGTAACGATTTCAATAAGATGTTGACGCACCTCTAGCCTGAATGCAAGTTGTCACACTACCAAACATAGAGTGATAAAGCCCCCCGATGGTCTCCTGTGATATTTCTTGCCAAATTTGTTCCAATTGCCAGGGCAGATCATCAACATTCCCTGGTAGATGGAGTCGCCTTCCCATCATATCCCAGACATGCTCGATTGGAGAGGGATATGGCAACCTAACTGTCCAAGGAAGTGTTTGACAAGCTGTAAGACCGTTTATAGCAACACGTGCCGTATGTGGTTTGGCATTATCTTGCTGAAAAATAAGGCCAGAGTACTGCAAAAGGAACGGTAGCAAAACAGGTTTCAGAATGTCATCAACGTATCGCTGTGCTGTAAGTGTGCCTCTAATGACAATGAAAGGTGTCCGGCTGTCAAAAGAAATAGCACCCCAGACCTTAACTCCTGCTTGAGGGCTTGTGTAGCGTTCAATAGTGAAAGCAAGATAGGCACGCTGCCCTGGGCGTCTCCAGACACGTCTTCCATTATCGTCAGGACACAGTTGGAAGCGGGATTCGTCGCTCAACACTATACGTCCCCAGTCAGCATGATTCAAACCTTATCGAGCCAAGGACCACTGTAATCTGGTTTAACAGTGTACAGACATGAGTGGCAGGTGGCATAGCGATCGGTACGGGCATACATTTCTCTCTATCAGCCGCGTGTGAATGCTCATAGTGAGCACTTGTGTGCGGGTCACACGTCTGATGGTTGACAACGATGAATTAGACGCTGTAACAGCTGATCTGACAATCAATCTGTCCTCCCAATCTGCTATGGCCCTAAGTCGACCGCTACCGTCATGACGCTGAAATCTGCTGTTGTCCACCCATTCTCCCCAGCATCTTCTAATGGAGCATCGCTTCGACCTATATGACGAGCTATTCTCCAATTTACCCAACCTGCCTCTTTCAATCCAATGATACTACCTCTTTCAAACTCTGACAGTTGCTCGTAATGAACTCGAATCCTGCGGGAAGATATTTTTTCAGTTGTTGAAAGGTATCCTAAATCGCAATGCCACAGAAATTTTGATCATCAGATTGAGAATTGCTTCTTATAGACACCTGCTAAGTGAGCAGTTCCGATGCACGCTGTAGTTTCTGCTATTGATTCATTGGTCGCCAAATTTTAATCATTTGCATGTTTGGTACGAATGTCTTCGCATATAAGATTTTATTACAATCGGGCAACTCCTTGGTGTATTATTTTTTTGTTTTTATTTTGTTAAAGTGTAATTGTTGCATTGTGAAAATTTTCTTTTGAAAGAAAACGCAATGCATCATATGATTTTAAGCAAATTGGGTGATTTTTGCAATCAAAAATCCAAGCAGTAAATTAGATAACCAGTTGTTAGAAATTAATAGAAATATTAAGTATATATATATATATATATATATATATATATATATATATAATTACGGCTTCAAACCAGATCTGAACCGAAAATCGGAAAAAACCGCTATTTTGGATAGAACGAAAACCGAAACTGATCCCAAAATCAATATCGATTTATTTCGTTTCGATATATTTTCGATACAACCAACTAATCGATATTTTCTAACTTAACACCAACCATATAATTATCATTATTACATGCACATTGCTTCTCGATTTCCTGTTTTGATGTTCCCTAGTACTTTTCTGTTTCAATTTTGATAAGAACTCCTTTTAGAAGGCAAATTTAATTTAAATGAATGAACTACAAGTACAAATAATTTGATAAAAGTATACATACAATAAAATTATTCATTCGGATTTTAACCGAAAACTATTATTTTTGTCAGAATGAAAAAACCGGAATTCAACCAATATAAATTTTTTTAGTTGAACCGAAACTAAAACTGGAACGGAAACAATTATGGTACAAAGCCATGTATATAATCCTTGGTATTGCTTTAAAGCTTCTAACATAAAAAATGATATCCTATAATGATAACAATAATAATAATAATAATATATATATATGATAATTTATCTTACTATTATATATAAAGACAGGTTTTTTGCTTGTTTTCTCACTTTTCCCACATGAAAATTCAAATAAGTTCCTAAATAACTCATTACAGAAAACATTTTGAAACAATATATGCAGAAAAAGAGGTATTTCGCTTCAAAATTTAGTGCGATGCTTTGAGAGTTATTGTAGTTTTAGTAAATACTATCCGTTATACCAAGCCTCTTCGCAGGGTATTCATAATAATGTATGCCAATATACTGTTACGAATTTTGTGTAAAATAATGTAAATAATTTGTATTTGAATGTGTAATGCCCTTATCTTACTCTAAATTATATTTAATTTACGTTGAAATTGTAATATTCACAAGCCATGCCATCTTTTACGTTATAGTGGTGATTCAATGAGAACTTGGCGAAATCTTGGCGATAAAGCCAAGTTTGCATCATTTTTGGCAACCGAGCTGGCGGGCAATTTGGCGACCATGGTGGCGAGTTCGGGACCCTCTGGAATCTTATAGAAACTTGTGGAGAAATACAGTAGTTTCACGCTCTATGTCAAAAGGGGATTTTTCTCGAAGTTTCCGCCAGGCCTGTAAATAGAGATGTTCGCCGAAATGAGAGTCAGTCTTGTTTCAATCAGCTATTAGTGAGCATGTTTTGACTAGCTATTAGATCGGCTATGCTTGTGAATAATCTTTTACATGCTTGTATTTTAAACACTGATAATTGTGTTTGAGTGCTGTTGAAGGTGTGAAGACCTTCTGCGATTTTTTCTGCGAACATTGCTGTTGAATACTGTTTTTAAAGAATTGGATTTCCGATAATAAATTCTCATCTCTCTTGAAGAACTGTCTTGTACTTGTGACTGATTTGCATAAAATCTTCGAACAGCGATCAAAGTAACAATATATTTTTTTATGTAAAATTATTATTACCTAAGCATTAGGCTTTCGATTGCATTCAAAACACATTTTCATTGTCCTCAACTCTTGATTTATGAAAGAAAAGGAATAAATTTATATTTTAAGCCTTTAAAAACCCCCTTAGGAGAATATTTAACAAATATACTTTTTTAATATTCAGTATAAAATGTACAGATAGGATTATAATTAATTACGATAGTCATCTATTTTAAAAGGATGAAGAATTTTCCCCTTAATCGGAAAGGTTGTAAGAAATAGATGTCTATATTTTCATGAATTTTTGAGTACACGAGGTTGAAGAAAGTATACTTTTTTGTTCGATTTCCTACAATTATACTGATGTTTAAGTCTTGTTAATCTGTACAAATGTAAAATAATTTTAACTGTAAGGGGCTACAGTGTAAAAGATTTTTTTTAAAAGACTTTTACTAGACAGAATTTTTCAAAATTCTTCTCAGACTATATTTGCAAACATGTTAACTTTGAAGCATAGTATATGAAGAAAATTCTTTTGATTAATCATTAATTTTTTAAGAAATCAAAATAAGTTTTGTTTTGTCTATCATGCATGTTTTAATATACGTTATTTATTTATATAAAGTTAAACTCTCTCTTTACTCGGTCAGGGAATCTTCTTTTAAAAGTGAAAACTAACTCTTATGAGACTATGGATTTTTTACAGAAAAATAAATAAATGATTCACAATATAAAATGATTTATCCCTTAAAGATTTTTAACCCTGTTTCGCTTTCTTATTAAGACAGAGAAAAATAATAGTCTCAAGTTTTTTTTTCGAAATAAAAGATAATACGATGGTATTTTTTTAATAGCTGCAACTTTGTGCCAAGATTGTGAAATTCAGAAGGACTTATCAGGCACAATCCGAGATTCAGCCTATGGAAGAAGAAAATATGAAAAGTGTTGGACGATTGTAGTTCCGAGAGACAGTTTTATTGTTCTGACGCTGACAAGTTTCAACTCAAATGTAAGAGTTTTATAGAAAAACACAAATTTGAAATATACTTTATAGGAAATTTTGAATAATAATTTTACTAAATGTAGATCACATGCATTTTTATATATCTTTTCATATACAGCTTACAATGGGCCAAATTCATGTGCCTGACAAAGGGAGGGCTCGATTAATGAAATTCATTTGAGGACGAGACTTTGTTTAATAGTAGTACCACCGTCAATGTAATAGCACCGATTGGACAATCAATTCGGAGAACATGGCCTTCATTCTTAATTGATTCATCTTGAATTAATTTCATAAAATCTATTTTTTATATCGTTTCAATTATTGTTCTTTCTCGAAATAATGCTTCTGCATGACCCTAATAACATTATTTTAAGTTTTAAACTATCTTTTTCTCGATTCCAAATAAAAGAAGGTTTCATTCCTTCAATTTCTAAGTTTCCATTGATTGCTTTTTTATTGGAACTAATTGTCATCAGTACGCTACGCACCAAATGTGTTTTTGGCACGGTATTGATTGAATATTAACGTAACACTGTTCAGCTACTCGAAGGCTTTTGGTGACGGACCACGTCATTTGAACCATGGTCAAGTAACATGGACGTCACCTAAGCTGCCACCCCCTCTCCTAACTACCACACCACACCAACGGGTGGACGTTTCAGCTCTCGACAGATTTAACGTGCATCTCTGCCCTACGCGGAAGGGTCTTTAGTGGTACTGGGCTCGAACTCGTGACAAGGCAAGCCACGATCCGATACCTATACCACTCGGCTACCGCGGCCATGGCGCGGTATTGAAATCACACTAAATGAAATTATGACACTCAATAATTTTGAATCCTTGATGGTAGTCTAGCATTAAGAGCATGGTAAGAAAATAATTTAAAAGATTATATTCCTGACGAAAAAGGAATGGCATTAATTTCAAAAGAAAGGAAAAAAAGATAAAATAAGCAAAAATGTACTTAATTTTTAAGTGGAAAACCAATACAAAAAATACGAGTACCAGGATTTAAAAGAAATAAAATACTAGGTATTTAGAAAGGCCGGGAAAATAAGAAGAAATCATAGAAATGGAATGTGGGAAAAAATGAAAAAAAGTAATAATTGTTAAAAAATTAAAAAAGTCAAGCCGAAAAAAGAAATTACTATCAGATCTTAAAAAGATTGATAGTGGAATGTTATGAAAAGTTGTGAATCCGATTTCTAGAATGTATTGTTAATATATTAAAGGAATTCGAATATATTGCAAATAACTCGAATAATTTTCAATATATAGAAAAGTTCCGAGTTTCTTTACTGAATTTTATAGAACAAGGAACGCATAAAAATGCATTAATTAAAAATAAAATCGTACTAAAATAAAGTGGAAAATCTCACTGTCAGTGAAAAAAGAATGATTTCTGACGGATTTAATATTGTGAACGCCCAAATTTGTACCAAAAGGTCCGCAATAAAAGATACGGCCGTCAAATTCTTATCTTGTTTGTAAATTATTTTCATTTCCCTACCACACTTATCACATTTCATAACAGCTGAAATAAACGGAATCTTAATCAAGAATGAAGTTTTTAAAAAAGAAAAAAATACTGAACTATTTTAAAATTAAATAGACAGAATGGGTGAACTTGGCAAAATCCTCTTCATCCATAAAAATTGCAATTAAGGCCTCACATATTCTTTAAAAAAAGATCCTGGTACTCACCAATAATACTCAAAATATACATGTTCCTAAAGACGGTAGAAAACGAAAGCTGCTATTTAGACAACGAAAAGTATGAAAATGTTTTAAATTTTTGGAAAAATAGAATTAAAATCGTCTGAAATTAATACGGACCCGGACAGAAATATAAACCAATAAGAGAATTTAATGTATTGTAACAATAAAAATGAGATAATATTCATAACAATAAATAATAAGTACAAACAAAAAAAATAAAATTACAAAATAATAATAATAATAGTAATAAAATAAAGTATCGATGATAGCCACAGAGCCAAAGTGAAAAATCAAGGTAACCGTATTGTAATGTTATCGCCCGACTTGGCAAATCTCAACAACTTGGCGCGCATCGTACTGATATCACATAAGTATGTTTTTATTTATTGATTGTATTATAATTGTACTTTAAAATATCAAAAAGAGTTATTTCACTTACTTTGCTAAGCATTTTCTTTTCATTTTTGAAGTTTAACTTTTTTCATGGCCTATTTTGAAAAACCGTAAAATGTGGAAAGTCGAGCCCAGAGTCAATCGCGGTTTCTAAAAGCACACTTTCAAAGAAATGGTACTTAGCCTGTAGAGAATGAATAAGTTTTTTTGATAACGTTCACATAAGTTCAGTAGTTCGAATCATCTATTGTTATTAAAGTGCAGAAATGCAGAATTTTACAGTACATTTAGTTCACCATTCAGATATTTTTTTATAAAATCGCGTTTCAATGTTCAGTTACTCTTCCTATAAATTTATGATCGTTCCGATGCAGAGATACTTCAAATAATCTAATTCCATCCTTAGATTTCATTTCTTTCATTCATACCATTTTATGCAAAAATCAAATTCCTATTCAGAGTGTTTAGTTGTATTTACTTTTATCCCCCCCTAAGCAGTACATATATGATTATTGAATTTTTCTTTGCTAGTTAAATCAATTTATTCATTTTCTAACCCAATTAAATATGGTTTTTCATTTTATAATTTATGCGGAATCTTTATAATTATATAAAAAATCGCTACTGCTAAAGATTATGAGTCCTTAATATTATTAATAGCAACCAAAATTTATTCTACAAACATCTTTTATTTTTATAGTTATTCAAATGATCAAAAAAAATCTCTAGATGAATGAAAACCTCTAGAAAATATGCAAAAACTTTTAAGTACATACTAAGTTCAACCATCTTTGCTCATGCATTGCACTTATTCTCTCCAGCTGAAAAATACGCTCACAATAATTGAAAAAGATGCCA
Organism: Trichonephila inaurata madagascariensis; assembly: GCA_019973955.1. Lineage (NCBI taxonomy): Eukaryota > Metazoa > Arthropoda > Arachnida > Araneae > Nephilidae > Trichonephila > Trichonephila inaurata. The sequence continues at coordinate 163,703 of BMAV01004097.1, forward strand.
ATTTATGCAACATAACTCTAACAGCAGATGATTGTATCAGCAAATAAATTCAGCAATCAGTTAATTTAGAACTACTTGAGTTTATATATTTAATTAAAGCAGACGGTAATAATATATGGTAGAAATGTTCACCCTAAACAATATCCTTAACAACTGTATAATTTTAAAAAGTAAATTAAAAATAAACTTAAAATAAAGAAAAGAGATTAAGAAGAACTAAATATGCATATAATATGAAACGCTTAAACTTTTCAATGTAGAAGTTGTGGTCTGGGAGACATCTTACAAATATGCTCCCATTGGGAATTTTAATAACAATATCTGATAATTTTAAGATATGGATAAATTAACATTCAGAATTAAATATTAATTGTAACATTATATATCATTATAACTAAATTGCTTTTAACGCCAATGTTCATACTAAATTGATACAGGACTAGAGTTAAATATATTATTAATCATTATATATTAAACATTTAAATTTATGATTACTATACTCATATGTTTTTTACATTCATTGAACCTTACATTTAAAGGAGATCTATATATTAATAAGGTGACAGTACTTAGAACTCTTATCAGACATTTTTTTTGAAACGTGAAACAGTTTCGAACAACTTTTATAAAAGGACATGGAATTAAAATTTATCTATCTTCATAGTAATATTTTTTCTGTTGGATTTTTTTGTTTTCGAGATTTTATTTAGTGAAAACAATCATTCTTGAATCGTCAAAACCTCCTATTGTACTTTCCCATCTTAAATGAACATTATCACTAGTCAAATTAAATAACAATTTTTATTTTTCAGGCTGTAAGAGAAAACTATGTGGAAATCACTGTTCCAGTAACAAAAGAGAAGTACAGATTTCTCAGCAATGACAAAAATAGAAATCCTGTTACAGCATTTAGTAATATCACTGTTACTTACTATAATTCTGTTGATCATAATTTGTTTTCTAGCAAATTTAATCTGGAGTACAATATAAGTAAGTGTTATTTTTTGTTGATTAATGTAAAATAATGCATCACATAAGGGGGTCCGGCATGTCCAAGGAAGCCCATGTTAAATTACATAAGTTTATGTACTTTTTTTCTCAGAAACTACTTATTTCTCATGAATAAAATTTTTACAGCAGGTTATGTGGACTATCAATAACACTTTAACGAAGGTTTTTTTTGCCTAAAAAGGTTTGTTATATATATCTAATTACTTCCGTTAAAAAGTGTAAACATGTTAAAAATTTGCTCACTGAAAATTCGAGAATTATATAATAAGTACTTTTAGAGAAAAAGGTACATAAACTAAAAAAAATGTTACATTTTGAAAAAACAGTCTTTAAAGTAAAAATTTGTAACTTTTGAGCATTTGAAGCATATGAAGTATTTTCTTTACCTTCTGCTCCAACAAAAGGTTCTTCTAATTTTCTTTTTTTTCATTAGTTTGAACAATTTAGCCCTTTTTTTTTAGATCTCAAGATGCTTTCGTTCGGCTACACGAATCCCACGTGTATCTAATTTTTTGAAGCATGACACATAGTTATATAACTTGGTTCAACATCATAATGTTTTAAGATCATTAATTAAGTTACATGACTCTACTGAACTGCTCAACAGCCATATTTACCCCAATTTTAGCGTTTTTAATTAAACAAATGTAGATTTTGGAATTAGTGACCGTCTAGTGTTATTAACTACCTCATTTGAACAAAAGACGTATACCCATACACGTTTGGATATTCTCAATAAACTCTAATTTTTCAACTTGATTATCATATATATTTGCGCTCATTGGAAACTTATACAAGGGGAAACACAAGTGCTCTTATCATAGCTCATTTGATGCGTCCTAAGGAGTAACTTTATTTAAAAATATATAAAAATACTTCTACTTATCGTATTTCTTTATATCATATATGATTTTAAACAGAAATATTTAAACTCTTAAAAAATATAAAAAAATGAAAATCGATAATTTTTCAAAAAAACTTATGTCTTTTGAATAATTAGTTTTCAAATAACAACATCTGAAATAATTTATTGAAAAACATTTTGAAATTTCAATCTTAAAAAGGGTATAATATTTAATGCTTTGTTTTAAAAAATAAAACATTAAATACGAAACATTAATACGAAGTATAACTAAAACATTAAATACGAAGAATCGTAAAATTTAAGCCGTTTTTTTTTCATTGCATTTTATGAAAAAAATATATGAACACCAAATAATACAGACAAACGCACGCACGCACGCACGCACACAAACACACACACAAATATATATATTATATCTGTGGCGCACACAAGAAGAAATTGCCGGGTTCGGATCCTCCCTCCCCAAAAATCCTTCAATTTTTTTGATTGATTATAATCCTACGTATATAGTCCATAAATTTAATTAATATTTGTAATTAATATATATATAATTATTTTTATTAATTAATGGTAACGATTTATTCAATAATTAATTTTTTTTCTGTTTGTGTTCCCTAAAGTCGACAAAAGAATATGTTTGGTGGCGTATTGGAACATGATACTAGAATGGTGGACTTTCCACCCTGGACCAGCCTCCTCCCCCTTGAAAAATTCCTGTGAGCGCTACTAAAATATATACACTGCTGCAACACCATAAAGCAAAACCATGAAGGAATCATCAGAAATAAATGAACTTTGCACCAAATATCAATTATAGGATGTTACGTAAAATAGCAAAATTTTAGAGCCACCGCTCATAAGCGGCGTGCGCAGCGGCCTCTGAACTGATGTTGAAAGCGTATAAATAAAGGGCTTTAGTGACACTTTGATACTAGTTAATGGTTATTTGTTAATGGCGAATGTTTAGTGAGACCTAAGTATACCTCCCCGATGATATAAGGAGAAATTCCAACAACTTATGAAGTTTGAACGGGGGAAGACTATCTGCCTTCCAGAAGAAGGATTTTCCTATCGCGCAATAAGAGCTCGTGTGCAGCGGAACAGTTCCACAGTGATGCGAGTTTGGAAAGGAAGAAGTGGACTGACGAGCACCGAACAACTCGAAAAACGGGTAGTGGACGACGTAAGGTGACGTCAGCGCACCAGAATCGACACCTGCTTTGCATGGCGGTGAATGAACATACAGTTTCCTACATCACGTCGGTCTACTGCTACAGCTGGTCCAATGTTGGCTTCATCAATTCTTTGACATCTGCTGCAACGTGGATTGGGTGTAAGGGTGCTTTTATACAGAATCCCCTTCACGGCAAACCATCAACGGCTGCTTCTGCAATGGGCTTATGAGTACAGAGCCTGGCAAGCTGTTTTGACACGAAGTTGTCTTTTCAGATGGATCATGCTTCAATTTGTGGGACGATGATGGCCGCATTCGCGTGTTAGACGCTATGCCGGTGAACGCTATTATCGAACGACATAGTGGCCTATCACCCGGAGTTATGGTTTGGGGTGTGATTCTGTATCATGGGCAGTCCAATTTACTACGCATTGAGAGTAATCTCAATAGCAACAGGTACGTCTGTGAAGTGCTACAGCCCGAAGTCGTTCTCTTCCTTCAAAGCATCCCTTGAGCTCTCTTTCAGCGGAATACTGCACGATCCCATGTTGCAAAGACTGTTCGATACTTCTGTTCAGCCCAAAACATGCAACTTCTTCCTTGGCTTGCTTATTCGCCGGATATATCGCCTATTGAGCCCCAGTGGGATTTGGTCGGTCAGCGTCTTGCTCGTGATCCGCTTCCTGCAGCTGCAAAAAACGAATTGTTTCTACGCATACAAGCAATATGGAATTCTCTTCCACAAGCAAACATTGAAAATCTGTTTGACTCCATGACACGTCGTATATCAGCACTTTTTGCAGTGCATGGTGGCTACAACAGATATTGATTTCGGACACTCAATATTGTCTTTTTTTGCTTTGAAAATTTCGTCATTTATTTGTACTAATACAAGTCGCTTATATACGTGTATATATATATATATATATATATATATATATATATATGTATAAACTGCTGTTTGTAAGAAATGCAACACCACAAAGGAATTATCAGAATGAAATAAAATTAAATGTACAAGCAACTTGTATTAGTACAAATGCATGACGAAATTATATATATATATATATATATATATTGTAACAGGTTCTGTTCGTGGATTTTCTACTAATCTTTTCGGAAAGACTATTCTTAACTTCTTAACAAATTTCTTATAAAAACTGATAAAAAATTATTTATATTCATGTAAAAGTAATTAAAAATAATAATACCAAGCTCGAAAAAACTATAGGAATACCTGTCTGACAGACGTTGATAGATAAGAAAAATCGCACGTATCGTGAGTTGGAAAAAAATCGCCGAGTACTACCAAGTGATACTCTCACTGGGTAGAGTTCAAATGAAGACATCAAGGTAGCCCACCTCAAAAAATCCCACCACAGCGTTATCTACGGGCATCAAAGCAAATCATACCCGTCTGAGAGACTAATTTTCCGATCAGAAGGTTAAAATTATGATGATACGTCGTCACCAATAGTCTACATATAGCTTCAAAATGCTATGTTGATATTTAATTAAGCGAGAAATAACTGAAAATAGGATCAAATTATTTCAAATTTTAAGGCAAATTTGAAGTCATTCTTTTTGGTCAAGAAAACTTTAAATATTTCTTCATAAATAGCTCTTTTTGGGCATGTTTTGAGGTCAGATGATTTTTATATATCAAAAAATTACCATTACTGTGTAGTCTGGAGTTTAATTAATTTTCCAATCGTGGTATAATTCTTGCAATGGTACGGTAATACCCCGAACTTACGCCATAGGTGAGGCCGAGTGATGACAGTGTGGGTCAAATTCGTGTAAGTTGGGGTATAATTTCGCATACAAATACATATGAATTATTTTTAGTAGGGGTCGGAGACAAAAAAAAGATAATAATTTAAAAAAAACAAACCATTTTATATAAAATTTTAGATAATACACAAAATTGAAAATGAAGCTATTTCGATGTAGACAGCTTCATGAAATCTAACGAAATAGTTTGCCTGCTCAAAGATTATTTATCTTCACACAAAATTTCCTCGCAGAATGCTAATAATTTTTTTTTATTCCTTGTTTTGTTGAAAAAATATGCCCTTAGTCGTATTCTAAATTTTCTAGAGTTTGTAACCCTTCTTCAATTCAACTGTGAAATTCCCAATTGTCATTCGATCTTCTGATTAAACTGGGTTTAAAGATTCTTTAATGTCTTGCTCTTGCATTTCTATGGGCTCATCAATTGTCAAGCTCCTGAATTGGGTGATCCCGCAGACGTCGTCACTATCCACTTCTAAATTTATTTGTCTTTCAAGATCGACAACTTCTTCAATCCCATTATCAGTTACATCATTATTACCATTTTTTTTCTCAAACAAAAGATGAATCGACGAGATTCGAAAATTGCGCAACTCCGGGTTCGTGTAAATCGAGGTTGCGTAAATCGTGGTATTACTGTACTAAATCTGTAAAACACACAGATTCCAAGTTAGACCTTTTTTTCAAAGCGTCCGTAAACTTCTTTTCGCATAACTATATAAAAAATTTGATATTGTTTATATTTAAACATTTTAAAACTCAAGTACTTAACATAATCTTAATTCTTGTATTCGTACCAAATACATATAAAGTATTTAATTAATCTTTTATTGTTGTCCTATTCGAAGTCAGGAATCAGTTCTGATATTTTCTCTTAATAGGATACTTTGTCACTGGCATTTACATTTTTACGATTTTCTTTTGAAATTCTTGAGATTTTATTGTTATTATTGTGCTTATTACATTTGGACTATAAGAGCTTCTTGGCATTTATTTAATAGAATGTAAAATATTTCATAATTCCACGGTAAGGATAAAACGATAGAAAAATACTTATGAAATAGTTATCGTGTCCCATCTTTCTTTATTTTGAGCACAATTTTTACTATGTAAATAAGCACTGACATGTCATAAAATACATATTCATTAAAGTCCTCCATAACAAATTTCCGATATTTTTGTCATTATTAAAATTTATTAATGTGATTCAGTATTAATTGTGTGTATTGGACATCTGAACAATATTCACTCTAATACGGAAAAAAACCGGTGCACCAAGAAGGAGTTGTCCGGTTGCGATAAAAATTGATGGATGTAAAGAGCATATATAGAAAAACAAGCGATTAAAATTTTCGACCAGTTTAATTATTGTTTCAAAGTTTGACCCTTTCAAAAGGAAGAAGTTAAAAGGGTCTTACCTTTGGTTTGGATGCAAGTTGTCACCCGGTGTAGCATAGACTGTTAAAGCTCTCGGATGGTGTCCGGCGGAATTTTGGCCCAAATTATTTCCAACTGTTGGGATAAATCATAAACATTCCAGGATAGTCGTAATCGCCTTCCCATACCGTCCCAAATGCGCACTATGGGAGAGAGATCAGATGACCTAGCTGACCAAGGGAGTGTAAGGCAAGCTTGAAGACAATTCATAGCAACACGCGTCGTCTGTGGTCAGGCATTATCGTGTAGAAATTAAGTCCTGAATTCAGCAAAATGTTTCGGAATAAAATCAGTCATAGGATGCCGTCAACAAATCCCTGTACTGTCAGTGTGCCAGAAATTATTACTAAAGGGGTTCGGCTATCAAAAGAGATGGCGCAACAGATAATAATGCTTTGTTATGGGGCTGTGTGGTGTGCGATAGTCAGGACTGGATTCCCAAGTTGCCCTGGACGTCTCCAAACAAGTCTACGGTTGTCATCAGAAGACAATTGGAAACAGATCTCTTCCCTAAAGTCTGTACGTTTTCAGTCAATGCAGTTTTACAATGATTGAGTCCGTCATCACTACAATTGGACTTGACGGTGTACAGGTGGGGGAGATAAGTGGCGTAACGGTCAGCGCAATCGCAAATTCCACTCTCTCAGTTGTCTGTGGGAGGTCATCTCGAACACATGTGTGCAGGCCACATAATAGGTAGCTGATAACGAAGAATCTACTGCTGTGGCAGCTGCTCTGCAAATCACTCTGTCTTCTCGCTCTGTTGTGGACCTCGATTGACCACTGCCTTTTCGACGCTGAGATCTGACGCTGCTGGTTCACTCTTTCCGGCATCGTCTAATCACCGCATCGCTTCAACCCAGATGTCGAGCGATTCCTCGATTCATCCAACCAGTTTCTTTCACTCCTTTTCATCACTCTTATCCTTCCTTTCACTCCTATTCAAACTCTCGCTTCTGCTCGTAATGTGCTCAAACTCTTAGACGAGGCATTGTTACAGCAGACCTAAGATATCGCTGTCGAAGTGAAACATAAATTCGACCCTTAGATTAAGAATTGCTTCCTATATATTGTTACGAATTTTATGTAAAGATTCTTAAAGTAGTGTAAATATTTTATGTTTAAATGTGTAATACGTTTATATTACTCTATGTTATATTTTTTGTTAAAATTGTAATATTCGCAAGTAACGCCGTTCCTTACATTATAATGGAGATTCAATGGAAACTTGGCGAAATCTTGACGATAAAGTCTAGTTGGCATCATTTTTGGCGACCAAGATGATGACTTTGGCGAATATTTTTGACGAGTTTGCGACCCTATGGATTATTCTGGAAATTAGTGGAGATATCTAAAAATATCATGACCTATGACGCAAGCGGATCTTTCTTGAAGAATACGCGAGGCCCATAAATAAAGAGACCCTCACCGAAACTGTGTTAGTATTGTCTTGACTACCGATTAGTAGTCTTGTTTTGACCGTAAAGAGTCGACTAGCAATTAGCTCGGCTGTTGAGTAGGACGAAAACGATTGCTTCTAAATAATCTTTAACGTACAGTAGAACTTCGTTTATCCGAATCAATTGGGACAAGACACCGTTCAGATATGCGATTATTAGGATAACCGAAAACCGAATGCGATCCATGCAATATATGAAACCATCACATGCGAGAAACCTGCTTGAAGAAAAAGCAAAATAGGTGCAAAATGTCGCAATTTTACCTTTATTGTGGAAAATAATCATTTATTTTTCGCTTTGTTTTTTCGCTGCAAGGACAGTAGTTAAGTAGGACAGCACTTTGATTGTTTTCGTACCACTCCATAGCTGTCTCTAACGCAGAAAACTTGTCAACATTTGATTGACCCTTGCTACTTTTGTTGTTGTTGTTGTCCTCGTCTTCATCCTTTTCATCGTCAACAGAGTCGGATTTTTTTTTGCATGGAAGTCACAATCTCGTCATCATTTTGTATTTGAATTCCACAGTATTCTGGTTCCACAGGTTTCTACATCTTCTTCATCGCATTCTTGAAATCCTGGGATCAATTGGACAAAGTTGGCAATCTCCTCCTTGTGGTTGTCATTGAAGTCTTTTTCGCCTTCTAAAACTGGCCACAGCATTTTCCAAGTATTTTTCGAGCTCTGTCTTTCAAGTGTGTCTTATGGTTTGGCTAACATGTGTCCTTCATATTGAACTTCTCAGTAAAAGCAGCAGCACTTTTTTCGTCGTTTTCTGTGAAAAGTAATCTCCGCAAAACTTGTTTCCTATGAATTCTCTTGAGCTTTTCAATGGCGCCTCGGTGCATTGGTGGCACCAGCTCAGTGACGTTTGATGGAAGATACATCACGCTGAAGTCATTATCAAATGCTTTGAGAATTTCGACAGGTGGGTGACAGCGAGAATTATCAAGAATCAGTAAAACTTTGCCTGTGCTTTCCCTTCACATTCTTGACGTTAGGAATGAAGTCTTTAGAGTACCATTCAGAAAAAAAGGCAGAGTTCATCCGCGCACTTTTTTGTGACTTGTAAAGAGTAGGATGGCATGAAACATTTTTGAAGCAGCGAGGCTTGTAAGACTTGTCAATCACAAGCAATGGCAAAGGGTGTGATCCACTAGCGTTTGCACAAACTATGGCTGTAACACATTTCTTGCTGACTTTAAAACCTGGTGCTGTGGATTCCCGTTTTCAAGCTAATGACTTTCTTGGAAGAGCCTTCCAATTTACTCAAGTCTCGTCTACGTTGTAAACGTCGTCTCTGGAGTAACTTTCTTCCTCCACATGCTGCAAAAATGTTTTCTGAAACTTGTGGGCAGAATTTTAATCGACAGAGAATGATTCGTTTTCAATCTGCAGTTCCCGTATCCCGTGGAGTGATTTAAAGTTCTTTAACCAACCAGAACTAGCTTTGAAAGCTGAACCACCTAATTTCTCGTTTAGTTCCAGACCTTTTTTGCACAACAAAGGGCCCGATATCGGTCCCCTTTGCTCTTTCTGTGTGAAAACCACAAGTAGAGTGCACGATCGAGAACCACATCGTTTGCTTCCCTCATGGTTTTCCTTTTCTTCGAGCCATCTTTTGAGTCAAGTTTTCACGTAAATTTTTAAATGGTTTCTCGGATATTTTTTGTCAGAAATTGTTGACTTTCAAACATTATAAAACTGTGCTAGAAATGCTCCACTTTCTGCCTTCGCGAAACGGTCCAATATTTCGTGTCGATGCTCAAGACGTGGCGGTTCCGTTTTGAATTCGAAGCCATAGCAGTTCACAACTCATCAAAAGAGCCCGTATACACTCACTTGGAAACGAACTGGCCTAATATTCCTCACAAATGTTTACCAAATCACGCAACTGAAGTTCCCCAAATATCCCTGGCCTTCGGTTTTCCCGTCACTTTTGGCCTTACGTGAAACTGCTGTTGAGCATTGCAATGTTCGAAAACGTATTCATATACTGTACACATAGTTGACAAAAAAAAAAAAAAACTGGTACGGATATTTGATGCTCCGGATAATAAACGTTCGGATAAACAACGTGCTACTGTACTTGTATTTTAGACACTAATAGTTGTGTCTGAGCGCTGTTGAAGGTGTGAAGAACTTCTGAAATTTATTCTGAGAATTTCGCTGCATATTCAAGGATTCATTTTTGACAATAAATTCTCATCGCTCTTAAAGAACTGCATTGTTCTTTGCAACTCATTTGCATAAAGTCCATAAACCCCTATCACAATGTAACAATATACTTACTGAATGAGCAGTTCCGATGCGCTGGAGCTTTTGCTATTGATTCACTAGACACCAAATTTAAACATTTGCATGTTCAATCCGAATTTCCTTGTATAGGAAATTTCATTACAATCGGACTTCTTCATGGTAAAACGATTTTTTTTGTCATGGAATGTATTTTAATTTACAACCCATGTCGTACATTGCAAGTTTTGCATGCCTTATCAATGCAAGATTTGAATTTCAAGTTTAAATTGTTAGTTAAATTTTCTGTAGAGGGATTTTATTTAATTCATGACTGTAGTGAGCTCTCCAAGACATCGTGAGGAAATTTTAATTACTTTTTTTTACCCACCTGACGTAATATTCTTTTAACCCCAACTTTATCTATGCAAAAACTGCCACGTTCACTTTATTTAAAATAAGATGATGCAATATAGCATCACACATGTATTCTGACCAATCGTGGTGTAAATTGACGGAAACCATATGATTTTAAGAGCTTCCATTTGTGGAAGCTAGAAATGTTATCTCGGGAACAAGCTAAGGGCGCTTTTGTTTATTGTCTTTTGCTCCTGTGGTTGCTTACTTGTGTTGATGTGGTTGCTATTTTATATGTAAAATAAAATGTAAAATCCCAGTAAAATGTTTTGATTTCTGCAAAATCACCAAATAAGTTATTTTTTCAATGCATTTTATCACCATTTATCGTTTTTGTAAAATCACCAAATAAGTTATTTTTTTAATGCAATTTATTGAAAAGGTTTAAAGTGTTGTAAAAAAATTCTCTGCTAATAAGTTATTTATTTACCTTCTTTACGATTTCTTCTTTTTTTTCTAGAGAATATCGAATGTACACATGAAGATAGTTTCCAATGCGACAATAACTTCTGCATTCCTCAATCAAAAGTATGCGATGGTATAAACGACTGTAAAAATGGCTCTGATGAAGTTGGATGTGGTATGAGGTCTTATTAAACATTAACTCTGTAACGTTAGAGTTTGATTTCACTGTGTTTTTTATGATTTCAAATTATAGTTTTTTTTTCTAATTTTGTCACTAGTATTTATTTTAACTAAACTCAGCAGCCCAACAAACAATCGAGGGCCATGGCTTTATGTGCCCATCTCAGTTTTCTCACTCTTGGGCAATGAGGTGTCTGAGCAGATGTTCCATTCAAGTGGTCAGTCTGACGCGAGACTCTTGGTGTTTAGTTCCCAAGCAAGCTTGGTATTTCTGACCGAAGCAAGCAAGCAAAGTGTTTACATATTCTTTTGTAAGCAAATGCATAGTTTTAAAATAGATTTGCTTAATAAAATTTTAAGAATATATTTAATTAATGCCACTTCATAAAATATAGTAAAATAACTTGCATGCCAAGTATAATTAATTTACAATAAACATTTACATGTATAAGAAAAAGGTGATTTAAATTAGTAAAAAACTGTCCCTTAATTAAATAGTAAATGTGTAGAAAACCTCTCGATGCGGACCTTTAAAATAAAGTCAAATGCATTATGGGATAAAGACAAACCACACTTTCATAAATATTTGAAATTATTCACTCGGTCAACTTAGAAAATATATTTATAAAAATAACTATTTTACATAGAAGACTGTGATAACATGTAACAGAAAAAAATTGTTTTCCTGTGTACTCAAAATATTAAATATTTGATGCATACAGGGATCTAATCTCGAGTTTTGCAAAGCTTAGAATTCGAAAACCGTCATAGCATCATTGAAAATTACGACTGTGCGTGTGTGTGTTAGACTATTTTTAACGTAAGTAATATAAGAATCTTTAACTATAGACATAAATATGTACCACATACATGAACGGTTTGGCATTGATTTTGCCTCGATTAAACTCAATTCTGTGAAAAGAGTTAGTTTTGCCGTTAAACGAAATTAAATGAACACTTGTATCCTTTTAATGTAATGGTATATTTCATTTGATTTTATCGTGCGATTGAAAACTCTCAGTTCTGTTTCAGAACTCCCAGAGTAAGCAAAGCTATTGCTCAGATATTGTCCTAATTTTTAATGATTTCTTGTGACTTGATTTTTTTTTAAAAAGCTGCATCGCTCTACAATTTTTCCAAGATCGTTTTATTAAAGGTATTTAAAAAAATTAATGAAATGAGAAAACAATGAAACATTAAATTAACTACACCAAAAAATATTATAGAAAAGAAAGATCCAAATATGACGATATATATTATAACAGTTTGAGTTAAACGTATTAATATGCAATTAAAAATGACTAACTTTAAAATAATACAATCTGTGAAATGGCTTATTTTTAGATGTATTGTATACTAAATATCTATAATGTAATCCGCGTAATTTGGTTTGTACTTAAAAACAAAGTAGTAACTAAACGCATTTATTTAATAAAAATAAGTGCGTTACTATAGTGCAACTGTTACTATATATAGTGAAAATTGCTGAACATGAAACTGAAGGTACTGAAATATTTTTTCGAGTTAAGGCATATCGCCAAAAATATATATCAACAAAATTATTTAAGTCTATTTTGTTTACATGGATATGTATATCTACATGTATTTAATAAAATCAATGAAACAAAAACATTCAGAGAACTTAAAGAAATTAAATACAATTTTTAAAAAACAAAGCATTTATTGAGTTTTTGGAAAGTAATCTGATATTTTTTTCTTTGCATTGTTTTTTTAGCATCGGATTGTCAACAAACTGTCCCATAACATCCATTTTGTTTTTCATTTCACCGTTGGAATATGTGTCTAAATAGCTGCGTATACTTTTCATGACGTTCCTCATTTCGGATGATGTGGTAACAGGAGCTGCATTATTCATTTCATTTTCATCATCGGAATCTGTATCAATGATATTTTTTGAGCTTTAAACAAACTCCAAAATGTGTTTGTTTGCCCTAATTGGGGTTGTACACATTATCATCATTTACTGAAACGGATTTTTAAGATAATACTATAGGTTAGTCCAATCAGGCTAGTGTTTTCCGATTTTGTCCATTCCTAGATGGAAAATCTTTTCGTGTTAAGGCTGTTTTCGCACGCGCGCGCGCGTTTAATGTTATAGAATAGGACCCAAATTAGGTACATTTTTTAGATATAAAAGAAATGAAAAATTAATAGTATATTCTGGCTTCACTATCCCTTAGAGAACAACATATTTTATGATTCTTCACTTTTTTGACAGAGCGGAGCCATTTCTTTTGGTATAAAATGTGTTTCGCGTTTTTTCTCCTATACCGTAATATTAAATGAGCTGTCCTTTCACGTGTTAAAAAGAAAAAAATAATACTCAAGGAATATTTTGAAATTTTAGAAACGCTATATTGTTAATAGATGTATGAGTTTTATGTTGCAAATTTTCATGAAAATTGAGGCATTTTTCTGTCTGAAAATGTGTTCCGCGTTTAGTTCAGGTTCTCGTACTTTTGCCGAAAACAGCCGTAAAGGATTTTTATTTTATGTTAAGATAAAAAAAAATACAGGAAAACAAAGAGTAGTTTGTCGGGCCCCTTGACTTATTTCGTGTTAATCTATATTTTGTCTTAAGCGTTTTCGTTTAAACGTATTTCACTGTACATGGTTAAAAAATATTTTCTTTAGGATGAAATAAAAAAGTATGTACTCATGAATTCCAAGTACTTTTACACAATGTACGCTCTATAACAGGAAAACGGCACATCAAGAAGTTAACCGAAGGGGACAAAATTTTGTATTCCTTTATTTCCTTTACGACAGAATACATAAATGATTAACTTTTGGCCAACTGATTAATTGAAGCTTCAGCGCATTGCAATAACGCATTTCGAATTATTTAGAAAGCAGATGCATTCCAAATCAAAGTCCTGACTTTCACTCGAACGTAGTTCTGTAGCTTTCTATGGACTGCAAAATGCCTCGAAGTCGCTTTGAGAATATTATTAGCAGATGTCTCATTTAAGAAAGGACGTGCAATTGGAATAAAAGAAGCAGGGTCCTCAGATCTCAGTATTGGTCAACAGTGGGTTCGGAACGATGCTATCATTCGATGATGTTGGAGGGAATGGTTGAGCCATAGCGATACCAAGCTTCCAGAAGGTATAAACAAACTCAGAGCGAGACAGCATGCGAGGAGAGTGATCGTCAGATCGGTGCTTACGATACCTTATGCTTCCTTATTAAGGATCCAATATCTAACAGAACACCACTCACTGTAATGACCAATGATAATAAAGAGAACGGAGGCTAAGGCCGTAGAAGTCATTGTACCGACTGTTTCTCATCGGTGTTCACCTATAGCAGGGATTCCCAAAGTGGTCCCTACGGATCCCAATAGGTCCTCGATGTTATTCAGGGGGTCCTTGTAAAATTAAAATTGGTTTAGAGTCCCTGAAGAATGTCAGGGTCCGTGCAAGGTTTAATATAAAATTTAAAAAATTGGATCTCTTTTTTTTTTTTATTTTTATGGAAATTTAAATAAATAACAGTAATTCACTTGGATATTCCAAATTGGGTGTCGAACCCTTTTGCACCTGGGCTAACTCTGATCCCAAACGCAGATGAATCCATACTAATACAGGAACATCTTAATGAATTTTCACAAATGAGGGACTTAAACCGATGTTTGAACAAGTGTACTACAAATTATGGTTACAAAAACAGATTTCAATTTTATATCCTGCATCATGGGTTGTTGTATAAAAGTTGTTGACTACTTTTCCGTCTTTCAATTTGGAACACACAACGTGGATTCAGTGCCGTAAAAAACCTTCATCACACAGAAAACGAAACCGACTAAAAACTAGTGCTCGTGGGGTTTGCGGTTACTACTCATAGACGTTTAGATGTACATAAATACACACTCATGACATCTCTTCAAGATCATTCAGGTCATTATTTTTATTTCTAATTTTTTTTAAACGAAAGTTATAATTTCAATAAATAATTCTTCAACAAAATGGTTTTTTTTAAATTTTAAACTATGCATTTATGTAGCTTTTTCACTGAGATCTGAAAGTTTTGACTTTAAAAAGGGGTCTGTGGGCAAGTTTTGACATTAAAAAGGTGTCAGTGGACAAGTTTTGACTATAAAAAGGGGTCCTTGGGTTAAAACAGTTTGAGAACCACTGACCAATAGTAATAGTTGCAGTAATAACGGGTTCAATTTCATCTAGATCCTCATGGACTGGACTAGAATTGCATTCATAGATGAGTCTCGTTTTAAAAAGAGCCCGGTAAATCAGTGACGACATGCTTGAGACGACAAGGTGGTCAGATACTCACCTGACTTTCATCTACCCCACAGACTGACAAACGAGAATTATGACATGGGAAAGAGCTGTTTCATTTGATAGAAAACCTCTCTGGTTCTCACTCGTGACACTCTGCCTTTCCATTATTTGTCCTTGAGCTTCTCCTCATTTTCTGGCCGACATGATCTCCAGTTTTCTCCCCAATGAAACACGCTCGAGTGCTGATGAGCATTCATCTTTGATTATGCAATCGCGATGCATCGTTCTTATTCACCATTTGTCACGAGTTTTCCAAGAAATCCTGTAGATGAATGTCCGACATATCTATGAATCAATATCCTGCAGAATATAACATACCTCAGGGTCAACCAATCATTTATTTTCTTTCTTCTGTGAAGTTGTATTTTCTGAATAAAACATTCAATTTCTGTCAGCATTTCGCTTTTTAATTTTGTAAATTACGTCTATCAATTTTTGTCCCATTTTGATAAATCCTTTGTGATGCGTCACCTTTTATGTTATGGAAGGTAAAAATAAATTAAGGTATATACATATAATGAAAAATCAATTTTATTCTTTTTCTATTATAATTATTGAAAAAACACTTACTGTTACAGAGGCAGGAATACTTGCCATCAAGGGAGTAAGTGAAGCTCGTGAGAAAGCTATCAATTGGCTGAAACAAAACAGAAATATTTCTTGGAACTGGCGCCATGACATGTCGAGAGCTGTGGTATCTCTATATCTTGCTTCAGATGTGAATTTCAATGGAACGAGTCTTGAGGAAGAGCTCATGGCAAAGAAAATAGAACTTAAGACTGCCCTTGATCTATCAAGGTACATGAAAAGTATTCACTTTTCTTGAATGCGTCATGGCTTGAACGACAAACCTTATAACTAGATTAAATGACTTTAAATTACGTCATATGAATTCCAACAAATTATGAGTACTTCAAACCTCACTGTACCCTAAAAAATTTTTTAAATATCAATTTTTTTTCTTTTTGCATTTTTGTGTGACTTATATCATTGAGAAGCTTGTCACCAATCGTTAACAAATTATAGTTTAAGATATTTAAAGTTTTTAGAGCTTAGAGATTTTGGTTTCATTTTTAAGCATTTTTTCATTCTTAAATTGAGTTAATTCAAAATATTTCTGAGCAATATCAACTCTTTGAGTGTGAAATTGTTTTTTATTTCATTTTTCAATACTAAAATCGTTTCTACTTGGTTATATTTTGAGTTTTTTGAGTTCTCATAGTTACTTAATTAAGATTGATTTCAAGGCCAACTTTTGTTTTAAAAAATAGTTTTTATAATTTAGAAGCTTTACCATTCATTTTTTTGTTGAGAAAATGACATGGCTAAAACCTTCTCAGGTTACTGTGCGAAACAATATTTTGAAGAGATGAACTTCTACTGAAAATGATGCATCTAAAAATTGCCCTAAGCTAATACTGCAAAAAGAATTCCAAATACAAGTATTCTGAATTCAAGTATTGCAGATAAAACTGAATATTTCCCTGATGTACCAAACAGCATTACATAGTAAACATATTGTAATACTATATTCAATATTTTAAAGTTAGACAAAAAAAAAAACTCAAACTTGCTATACTGCCCCAATTTAGAACGGAAAAAAATTAAATTTTATGTACAAACCTAGTGATTCATATCTTAAGTGAGTATCTTTATTATTTTGTACATAGATGCTTTGTGTATAAAACCTTTTGTGAAAATATTGTGTTAAGATTAGGCCAGCGTTTCTGAAACTGTGGAGTGCGCCCCCCTTCGGGGATGCCCAACAATCTGCAAAGTTCTTAACCTTTGAATGGTTGGCAGTCGACTTTATTTTCTCTCTCAGAATTATGGAAAACAAAATTTAAAGAATTACAAAATCTCTGAAATATAACTAACGGTAGATAAATCGACAGCTATTTTAAATTATTAGATGTCGTTCCTGGAGATACTGAATTGTTTGAAGAGAAAATTGGAAATGTACTGTTTTCCGTTTTGGGGTCTATATATCTAAGTGAACAAATTTTTTTCTCTTATAAAAATATATTTTGAGTCCACAAAGTAGTTGTTTTACAACTGAACGTTCAGAAAAGTGTCAAATTAAAAGCCACGAAATGTACAACTGATATTGTGATAAGAAATATAACAGCAAGGACAAACAATTGCACAGACAAGGCTCGGATTAATTTATTTATTTTTTTATTTAACTATATTGAAGGTGAAACTTATATATATATATATATATTGTGTTGTTTATTTCTCACTCTAATGAATATGTTTAATATATATATATATCTGTGTGTGTGTGTGTTACCGTTAAAGTGTGAAATCCAATTTTTCATTGAATAACTAGGTATTTCCCGTTTCAAGAAATAACTACTCATGTCAGATAAAGCATAGAAATTATTGAATTCTACGATTTAACTGGTATTCTATAGAATAACGATTGCTTAATAGTTAAAGTATGAAAGAGGGCACTCGAAAGTTTTTTGAGCCTATTCTAGCGTCTTTGGGGAGGATTTTTCCGATTAGGAACTAGAGATGGCCGAATGAAACAACTGTAATCTAGATATCAGTGCAATATATGTCAGGGAAACTTAATTTTCATTGAAGAAGTTCCAAACATTGACACAACGCTTCGATCTGTTGCAACAGTTCAAAGTTGGGGTACTGGACAAGGATTTAAAAAGTTCTAGCGTAAAAAAAAAGTGTATATTAGTAAAAGGCTTGCTTTTTTCTAAAAATAATAAGCAGTGCAATCAAAAGTGTCATCATTGCAATCCATTCTTTAATAAATAATGAAAAGTGAAATAAAAGTATATATCGCATATAAAATTAAAATTAATATTCTCTTATATTTTTGTTGAAAAAAGTTTACACAATGTTTATATGAAGCAACAATTTTTTCTTCTCAGCATGTACTTTTGTTGATAATATTTAAATCTAATCTATTTTCGCAACATATTCTTTGTTCCTCTTCCTGTTTAACTAATGTTGTCAATATGAGATAATTACTTATATCATATGCCTTCCCTTGTTATTTCACAATTATTCATCCATAAAAGGGATAAAATGTATTTTTTGAGAGATTTTAGCTATATATAATCAATTAATTTATAAAATATCTTCGAAATAAATTATTTTCACTTTAACGGTCTATCCTTAGTTATTGCATAGAATACCTAGTTATTTCATAGAATAACTTGGTAAAGTATGAAAATTTTCCTCTATTATATACTTTAACTGACTTTTCTAGTTATTTCATGAATTACTTAGTTATTCTATGAAATAACTGTATTATTCACTTTAACGGTAACATACACATTATATTTGTAAAATTTTAACTATCATTTATGTTTAAGAATAGTTATGTTTTTTGTGTTTTTTATTTTTATGTTTAAAGAAATATTTTTTTAAAATGACACTAACTTAATATATAATAAAACTCTAAATGTATATTCTTTACTTCTATTGCCTGAGAATTCTGCATGCATTGTAGTGGGAATTGAATTGTTTCAAATATTTCCAACTGCATGGCACATTGAATCATATTGTTGATTGATTTGGCACACCACAGCTACAAGATTTCCAACCCCTAGTAGTTGACTAGCTAATTTATGTTTACACTTTTAAAAATAGCTAAATACATGATACTTCTTTTTAATTTTTTCTTTACATATATAGCATCTTTTTCTTGAAAGAATAAGAATTTCAAACCAAATATAACTACTTTAATTTGGTTCGCACTAATAATACCAACTATCCAAATTTTCTAGATATTAAGAGGCAACTAAAATTAATGTAATAAATACTAACATTTAAAACTAAAAGGTAATTTTAACTTGAATATTATTAAAATATCTCATTGAAAAGTGTTGTACATTTATCAGTATTCAAAAAACATTATTATAAATTACCAGTCAAAGTAAAATATTTCAAATTTAAAAAGAAATCAGAAAAATTTAAATACGTATTATAATATTTTTATCAAAGAATGTATAGATCAAAAATATCCAATTAATTTCAATTATAAATTTCTCTATAAAGAAATTTAAATTGCGCGGGGATTAAATTCTAACTTTAAGATTTAATTATATAGTATAAAGGATCAGTTTTTCCGTACATTATCTGCATTTAATTACCTACTTGCTGAATTCATAGATGGCGGTACTGTGTGTGTGTAACTCTTAAAAATAACGTATTTTAATAATTTTTAAAACCTTCAGAAAATTGTAAAATATACAATAAAAAAAATATTCGCAAAAAAGCAACTATAATCTCAGTCGTCAATTTCATTTTTTAAATTTTATATTCATATTTTAGTACAAAACATTATACTTATTCCTATGCTACAATTCAGTTTTTATACGTATTCGTAACTTTGAATAAGCATTTGGATTATTGAATCTGGTGATAACTTGCTTAGTATTCTGTGATTCATTCTAATCTAAGTATTTTCGAATGTATCTTTAGGCAATTTACCTTTTTTTTATGATATAGCTTTTATCCATTTTTATCATAGAATTTCACTCAGTATTGAAAGAAGAAAGAGGAAAAATTAGAAAGCCTTAAAATATTGGTTAATCCCCACTTTTAAGTAAATTTAAAAGCTGTCCTCACTCTGCAAGTCTCTCTGATAATTATCATTGAAGAATCATCAAAATTATCTTTTTATCTGTAGTGTCTAACTCACTTCAGTCTTTTAAGTAGAGTTCATCAAAAGTTATGTATACACATATATACATGCATCAATATATACACATATACGTACTTACATACTAGATTGAATATAGAAAATAAAAGAAGACGCCATGATACGACGAAAAAGAAAATGATCCAATGTGTCTACGAGCGACTCGGAGTACCCGTACACATCCATCAGCTCGATTCAATTGGAAACGACACTCGTCATACCAAGCAACATGTTACTAGTCATCAACAGTTCATTGTCGGTGTTGACAAGCCTAGGTGAGGCGTAAAGCTTTGTGTCGTGCAGTCAACAAGGGTACACGAGTGGGCCTTCGAAATCCCATATCGATGATGTTTAATTCAAGGGTTCGCACGTTGCCACTTGTTTATGGCCAAGCATTAAAATTTGCAGCATTTTGCGGAAGGGATGCACGTCTGTCACGTTTAATGATTCTCGTCAGTTGTCGTTGGTCCCGTTCTTGCATGTTCTTTTTCCGGCCGCAGCGATGTGGTAGATCTGATGTTTTACCGAATTTCCAATATTCACGGTACACTCGTGAAAATCTAAATTTCATCGATACTTCGGAAATGATATGTCCCATCTCTTGTGCTCCGACTATAACATCAAGTTCAAACTCACTTAAATCTTGATAACCTGTCATTGTAGGCTCAGTAACCTATCTAACAACTATGCCAGACACCCGTTGTCTTATATAGGCTTTGTCGATCACAGCGCCGTACTCTGATTGGTTCCATATATCTTTATTTACATACGCATGCCTGTATCAGTTTTCTTGGCTCTTCAGTGTATATCAGTGCAAAGTTTCTGAAGTTAGAGGAAGCATTAGAATTATTAAATAGTTTAGATTCAGATGAGAGCTATATTGAAATTGCTGTGTTACCGATGCCAGTGAACTAACTGACGAAGTTGAAGGGGATGAGAATGAAGTAAATACTGGTAAGATTATTATAAAAGATGGTTCTTTGGAGGTTAGAAGTGGAGATAGTTTCTAGGATGAGCCTCCCACAAGCTCTAGAGTTTCGACAACAAAGAACAGAAAATAGCTAAAAGACATACCGTAAAATCCGACGTATAACGCTCACTTTTAACACAAAAAACAAGATCGAAATGTAGGGGTGCACGTTATACGCCGAGTATATTAATGAGAGCTTTAAAAAATGAGTATTAAAACAAATTTAGACTTATATATTGAAATACTGTTTATGTAAAAGAAATAGCATATCTTGTGAACTTTCATTGTTGAATAACATGAAAAGGCACTCTTTTTTGACCAATTTAAGGCGAATAAATGTACATTGTTTCTTGTTACAATTAATTCATTCAGGCGATTTTCTAGGACCCAGTTTGCAACACTTTCTCCTAGAATAGGCCATTTCGTTGCTCCTTTACTTAAAGCACATTTCTTCTTTGACATGTTAATTATTGTCATTTCATTTTTCCCCACTCCCTTAGGAAGCTTTCGCCAATATCAAGCATCTTTGCTGCAGCACGATTTCCATTTTCTTTTGCAAATTGAATCACTTAGATCTTCAAACCGGTACTGTATTTTGCTTCGTTTACCAGGACTCATCTTTACGCTCGCTGTCTGTAGTATATTCAATACTATGAATAATTTTGAATACGCTTCAAACAACGAGCAGTAAAGATGAGTCCTGGTAAACGAAGCAAAATACAGTACCGGTTTGAAGATCTAAGTGATTCAATTTGCAAAAGAAAATGGAAATCGTGCTGCAGCAAAGATGCTTGATATTGGCGAAAGCTTCCTAAGGGAGTGGGGAAAAATGAAATGACAATAATTAACATGTCAAAGAAGAAATGTGCTTT
>BMAV01004097.1:185613-207887 GCA_019973955.1 Trichonephila inaurata madagascariensis
TTCAAAATTATTCATAGTATTGAATATACTACAGACAGCGAGCGTAATAAGTCTCAGGCTTGTTCTAATTTATTTCAAAATTAATTGTCCGTCTCGTACCTCACACGAAAGAAGAAAAAGGAATCAATGTTTATAGAAAAGGGTGAGAAAAATCCAGCCATGGCGGTCTCTCCCCCGCCCCCCCTTCCTTCTTGCGCTTACGGGTAGTATAATTCTAAAAGTATACTATTTTTTCAAAAGAGAGTCTGGAATGATTCATCCAATAAATAATGACTTCAAAACATAAGAAAATTGCACACGTACATTTCAAATTTTTCCTAAAAAAGGGAGTGCGCGTTATACGGCGAATATACCTAAAAATTAAAAAATACAGCTTGAAAGTATAGGTGCGCGCTATACGCCTGATTTTACGGTAAGTTATTTTGGATAAGGAATAAATCACCGCATTATCCAAATAGGAAACACAGTCTGACTCAACTACAAGTGACTTGATCAAGCAGATGGAAACTGCATTGAAAGATAAAACTCTATCAGAGCTTTTTGAGCAGTTTTGTTCCAGTGAAATTTATGATACCATTGTAAAAGGAACTACGCCATATGCAACAGATGAAAAACAGAACAAGATTTCTTGACCACTGCTGACAAAATACTTGTTTTATAAAAAAAAACACGTATTTGGTCAGATGCTGAGACTTTGGCTTTACCATGGTGAAAAATGCCATGGCATGAAATCATTTCAAAAGTTGAACTCTTATTTACACTTATTATCACGTGTAGTTAAATCGCCATACCAATCTTTTTTTATACTTTTAAAGCATTTCTTTGTTTGGTTCGTGTGGCCATGGTAGCCTAGGGGATATGGTCATGAGCGCGTTTACAGCATCGCACGGACTCCATTTCACTGAAAACCTATCTTATAAAGCGGCTGATGCATGTAAAGGCCTGACGTTGGCGTGGTATTGTAGTTTGGAGAGGTGGTGGCAGCTCATCTCTTGAACGCTGTTCAAAAATACGAATTCCATCGCCAATAGCACTTGTGTTGCTTTGAAGCGTGACGTTAATAGAAACTGTCAATCACTCTTTTCAGTTCGTGACGCCGAGTATGATTTCAGTAGAAAGTATGAATGATGCACTTCTTGAGGCATTGACTTCATTCGATTTTAAGCTCTTAGTTTCATTCTGAAAACATTTTAATTTGTGTAATTATTGTGACTATTCATACCTACTTATTTTATTCAAATGAACACTAAAAAGGAAAGCTTAATGATCGCAGATTTCATGACTTCTGGATGAATCATCATAGATTCTTACAACAAAAAGATAGAGTTGCATGTATGTTATGTCGCGCGTCAAGCGCATAAAGACATTTTCAAACTAAATATCAGTCCGCATTTAAGAATGCCGATATGAAAAGAGAAGTTAAAAATAGAGCTGTGTTACTGGATATAAGGAACATATTTTGCCAGAAATTCGGAACCAAACCTAATGCTACTGAATATAGTTTCGTAATCTCATTCTGTAGCAGCCAAAGGAAAACTCTATTCATAGATAGCAAATTTTCAAACAACATATATTCAGATTTTAATAAATATCTTAAATGATGCATAATTAACATATAATACAACTGTATGCTTGTATTCTTAACTTTTATTCTGTAAACCTGCATGCATTACCACGGAAATCAAATCGTTTCAAATATTTCTAAGTGAACGGCAGCCTGAATCATATTGATAAATTGGTTTGGCACACCACAGCTATAATGTTGGCTGCTTCTGATCTAGACTTTGTTTTTACGGACAACAATGCACTTCCACACGGGATCTCTGTTATTGAGGAGCTTTTAGACAGTGTGGAATACTTTCTGCCTACCAGCAAGACCATATCATCCAGAGAACACTAGACAAATGAAAAAGTTGCTCTACTCGCTTAGAATTGCAACTCTTACCTAAGTACTGCTGAATAATTTGGTAATGAGTATGAAGAGATGTTATCTCGTAGCCATTGGAGGAGGATATAAGAGACTTTGGTATATTGTTTTTCTTCATGGCTAGGCAATGTTTGTTACTGACGCCATTATGTATACAAACCCTCCTGCTTTGTTCCATAAAATATGCGAAATATTTCTTTTCCATTACAATTCTTTCATCGACTTATAAATGCTACATTGTGCCTCTTTATTTTGGATTTCATATCACCGAGTTGATTTTTTTAATTACGGCGCAATCTGAAAAAGCTACTTCAGTTTTCTACATTAGTTCATTATATGATTAATTATAAAACAAATAAGCTTCTAGATAGAAAATACCCCAGAATTCCCAAAAATACAGCCATCGACTGGAAATAGATGAACTATAACGAAATTATCTTCATTTTTATGAGTTAGTTAACCGAAACTTTAATTATAAAGGTTTCATTAGCCCATTCATGAAAAATGTAACATAAAAATGTTATTACTCTCAATATATAGGAGGATTCTTTGATAAAAGAAAGGAAACGTTATCAGATTTAGGATAAGTTAGTGCTGTTACTTTTTCTGAATATAGAAGTTTTCAATAACATTCAAACTTTTCCTTGCAGATCTTCCCTTTCAAATAGTGAATTGGGTATGTTGATCAATGCTCTTTTGGTCACTTGTCACAATCCTCGACGCTTCTATGGAAACAACTTGGTAAAACGTCTCAAGACACAAGTGGAAGAAACTCTCAACTCGACGCATCCCCAGGCATATTTGGCTCTCTGCAATGCGAACGAAACGTGGCCTGAAAACGCCGATTCAGATCTGAATGATATTCTAAGCAGTGATTCGGAATATCCTTTTATAAATGGTGAATTTTAGATACTATACTTACATTGCTTTTATGATATAGTATGAATATGCAATCCAAGTAAAAAACGATTTAATATGTAGTTTGATATGATGTATATGTATTGTACGGCTCATGCAAATATGTTTCATTAACTGAAACGTGTACAGCATGGGGCGTAGAGATCTAAATCAGTTCGAAGAACAGCGTTTCGTTAAACTCGAAACATCATTATTACGGGAAAGCAGGATTCATAATGATCAATCCATATAACTTTCAACATCAGGATAATCTCTTTTATGAGTAGAGTAATACCTCGAACTTAGGCAATAGGTGGGGTTGAGTGATGGCCATGTAAGTCGGGGCATAATTTAGCATATAATTACTTGTAAATTATTTTTATTTGGGGCCGGAGACAAAAGAAAATAATAATTAAAAAAAGAAAGTGTTTAATAAAATCATAGATATCACAAATACAGAATCACATACTGTAGTTTTTTTTTATGTAGAAAGTTTCATAAAATCTAAAAATGTAGTCTGCCGGCTTAAAGATTTTGTTTCCTTCCTCAAAATTTTCTTGTAGCGTAATAATAATTTTTTTACTCCTTGTTTTGATGAAAAAAATACGCTCTTCGTTGGCGTATGTATTTTCAAAAATTTGTGTGTGTGTAAATCTTTTTCAATTAAGGTATCCGACTATACGTTCGGAACCGTGATTTATAAAAAGCGCATAAATGGATAATTTTCATGATATTTAGTGTCACTGTGATTAGAATACATGTATAAAATTGTTTTAAGGACATTTTGACAAAAAAAAATTATTTAAATTCCATATTTATGCAAAACATTAACTTAGTATAACCTTTTTTCAAAATGTTCTTCTTTTGTGAAAAATGCTTCTATTATAGTAATATTTTGCCTGTATATTGCTCAAAACTCTGTACAGAGGCTCAACTATGATTTTTGAAAAAATCACATTATTTTCAGAGTTACCACCACTTGAAATAATTATCTGCGTTCTTATCTTAAAATTTCTCCCCTCTGTTGTCGAAAAACATGGATAAACCCACTTCTAAATTATATATTTCAAAAATTCTTGTTGAGACTCTGTACAGAGGTCTGAGCTATATACAGGCAAAATATTATTATAATAGAAGCATTTTCCACTAAAGGAGAACATTTTGAAAAATGGTTATTCTAAGTTAATTTTAACCGAAATATATTGTACTTAAATACTTTTTTATTGTAATACTATTCTTAAAACAATTTTATATACATTTTCTATTCTAAGTGACACTAAATATCATAAATATTATCCATTTACACGCTTTTGAAAAATCACGGTTCCGAACGTAGTCGGATATCTTAAACTAAGTCCTTCTGTGAAATTACCAACCGTCATTCGATCTTCTGATTGCACTGAGTCTAAAGACTCAAGTTCTTCAATGTCTTGCTCCTCGTCATGTACTTCTATGAGATCATCAAATGTCAGCTCTTAGACTTAAGACTGAGATATCATGGAGAAGCATTGTAGAGGTCCCTTATTGTAGTGATTAGGGGTATTCTGAAAGTTTGTGAAGGATATTTTCAAAAACTAATGAAATTCTCTTTCTATATATATCAAATTTGCGAAAACTGAAACGTTATTGTTAATTATGTATGTGGAAAACTACACTAATTTTTAAAAGGCAATTTTATCTATTACTTAAAAATAAATATTTTGATAGGTAAATAGATTATCTTGTTAGTTTGAAAATATGCAGTTAGAAGTAAAGCAATACATTCTACGAAATTTTGATCCAAATTTACTCTTAATTTATAGATCTTCAAGCTATGGCAATCATGGCTGTATCTTGTAAAGTTAATCAGAGTAGTTACTCAGATACTACTTCACGTAAATTGACAAATTTAACATTATACCACGACACTGTGGAGCACTTCAAGGAGATCCAGCTTGAAGATGGCAGCTTTGGAAATGTATATACTACTGCTTTAATTGTGCAAGTAAGTAAGGTGAATCGGTTACATTATTGTTGGGCATAAGATATCTTTTTCAATGTTAATCCTCACAGGCTTGCTGATAATTTGTACTGACACATACTTTGAAGGTAAACGTTTCAAAGGTGTACCGAAATAGTGAAAATTCTTGTTATGGTTTTATTTCCATCCATTTTCTACACATACAGATACATAAATGTAAAAATCTTGACGAGATAGAATTTTTGTAATATTTTTTCCCCATGTAATAAGTTGAATTCTATAAGGAAATATAGGAAAAAACCTCCTGCGTAGTTTTTAAGTTCCAGACCTGTGTTATGAGACATGTGCTCACGCGTATCAGAATGTGAACCTATTTCATCTAACAAGCATATGTAAGAGTTTATGTTTGCTCACAAACCACTTCTTAATCCTGCATGAACACAAATCTGTGATGTCAGCCTCCCGAACCATTACTATCTTGAATACGGTGATATTCTGGTTATATGGTGTACTGTGATGATAAGTCGGAGTGATTATCGATAAATGCCTCTCCATTTTGAGGACAGATGGTCACGTGTACAGTTGAGTAGGTGCTTTGATGAACAGTACAGTCCTATCTTATCAGCACTATTTTCTCGCTATAGGTTTAACAGTCCAAGAATGGTCATAACTTACAACGGTCTTATGGTACCTGAATGATATACTTTTTCCTAATATGCTGCTTAAGGTCGCGATAGCCGAATGGAATTGTCCCGAACTCATGGCTGCCGTTGTAGAGTTATGGGTTCAAGCCTTTGAAGATCCACTGAGTCTCTACTTTACGATGCAAGTTAAATTTGTCGAAGTTCAAAGTCCTCCCATTAGAGGCTTGTGAAAGTTTGGACATTGAAGTGACAGTTCAGGTTTCTTCTTCACTAGTATGATGTAAAAGCTTTCAGAAAAAGGGGGTAAAATTTCAGCTCACGTATCGTTTTCGTGTCAATTGACCATACTTCCAAACTATGAGGTACATAGTCAATAAACTTACATAACATTAAAGTATGACTTAAATAAATAATCAAATCAAACTTTCTCGTCCTGGCATCCACGGTTGTTAAAGGGTTTGAATAAAGATCAGCTATTGTTCGATTAACACAATTTTATTTACAATCTCTCTAATTGTCTTAATCAACTTTATTGAGAATGTATTTAAATCACTATACCCGAGGGGCAATCAACCTTAATCGATTAAATATGATAGAAATAAGATCACTTATCTAATCTCTAGAGCGTTCTTGCTTCAATACTCGAATAATCTTCCACTTGAATAAACTATAAGACCTCCATTAGCTAATGCTATATATTTTCTTACATCTCAATTTTCAACCATCATCAATTTTCAACCATCCATCTACGACTAACACTTAATAGAAGTTCTAAATTATATAAAACCAAGTCTACTTCACAGAAAGCGGTTTTCAACTGAAATCACGGTTAAAAAATAAGTTTACCCAAGAGGATTAATAGAAACGTGAATAGACCCGTTACACAACCACTATACTTTCTTTTGAACACTCTTCCAAGTGCAAATCACCATCAAGATAATATTCAATCATACACGGCTCAGTCAAGATTCTTGCATCAAAATCATTCTTATTCATAGCCTACCCGCTCCTATGACATATCTCTTATTGAATTTTTCTAAGACAAACTTCAAATGCCATATGACTATGTTCCTCTATACATGATTTTGAAAAAGCTCTCAAAATTTAAGGGCCTTTGGGCCGTAAGAAATCTTCAGATGTCTCCCCTTAGAGTGGTATTTTTTTTACAAGTGATTGATGATGCTGTAGAGTAGGTAAGGTTTGTCGTTTTTTCAACATATGCTCTATTGAGGCTAATAAATAAATCCTAAACATGTTCAATATCTCCTCTTTCTTAGAAAGGGCAAATTGTAAAATAAGCTGTTGATATTGAATATCTTTTTAAAATTTAAGTACATGCGTAAAATTTTTCCTATAAAAATATCGTACACCAAGTGTTAAATTTTATCACATGTATTACTTTTGTTTAAATAAAAATGTTGTAATAATAGCATACTTACTGACGTGCAGAAGTTTTGAAATAAATACTACATATTAATTTGAAGTCCATTAAATTATTTCCTTATTTCAGGCTCTTCTATCTAGTGGCCAAGAGAAAGACACAGATTGGAATTTAAATGCCGCTGTAAAGTACTTGATGAATCACATGAATTCGTCTTCGATGGATTTCTTATCGACATATTTAACTTTACCCATCCTGAATGCAAAAAGTCTAATGGACATCTCAAAAGTGGACTGCTCTGAAAATCCAAGAGAACATGATGGTAAGAATTGTGACGCTCAGAAAAAAATTAAAATGCTTTATTTTGCTGTTGTAGTTGAGGTTACATAAATTTTGCAACATCTTTTTTTATAATACAAGGATACTTTATCACTGTACACTTCAAATTTTCTTTCTTTAGTAAAAATTTCCTGTGATGTAACATATTATGTTAGCAGAAGATGCCCATATGTATCTCTTTTTGTAATTAAAGTTTTCTTTTAAGAAGTGCTATATATATAAGTTTTTCACCTTTTATCAAATTAAATTTTACGTCTAACCAAAAATCAATATAAAATTTTGGCAAATATATTACATGACAATGAAATCTTAACTCAAACTAATTAGAGAAACATATAAGAAATATATTTAAAAAAAAATTGTCTTTTTGTTTCATCTACTCGCGTACTGACACAATGTGAAATTGTTATGTATAAGCCGAGAAGTATTGAAACTTTTTTCGAAGTAAAGGGGTCAGCTTACATAACGATATCCTAATTTTAAAAAGATCGTAGCTTAGGAAAAATGGTTTCTCTTTTTCTTTTTTTCAAGCATTTTTCATATGGTCATGATTAAGCAACTTTAATTTACCTTTTGGGAAACTTTTATTCTCAAAGTATTTTATTCTTAAGTGACGTAAATCCTTCAAAGTTGAAGTCAGATTCCGAGTTTCCAAATACATTGGAATGTCTGAATGCATATTTTCATCACATGGCGAGTTTCCTAGGAGGGCATGTGAAAATTAGAACAACGATCACTTGCCACATACAAATTTCTCTTTTCACTAATTTTTCACACAAAAAAGAAATGGCGCAAAAAGTTGACTATCGTAAATAATGTACAGGATAACATGTGAAGGGGAAAAAGTGTTTTAACTTCAGTTGTGAATACTAGAAATATAATTATAATCAACGGAGAATCTTACTTTACAGCTATTCGATTTAAAAAAATTCTACTCGCTTTACCCTCTTGGCAACCTTTCCTCTCTTATATTGCTCATAATTGAAACTTGAAGGATTTTTTTTTTCAATTTGGTTTATTTACAGATTTTGAATTTGTGGGGTAAACTTTTGAAGAAAAAAACACTCTCAGTCTGTATACAGTTCGATTTATCTTCATAAATATACAGTATGCCTTATAATTGAAAACGAATGTATATCGGAAACTGAAAATAGGGCTCTATAATATTCCCTATTTTAGCTACTATACAGGGTGAGTCGCTACCAGACCGACACACTTACAGGGTGTGAAGTGTATACAGAGACGATTCGGAATCACATAGGTATACAGGGTCGCAAATTAAGTAGTTGCGAGCTATAGTACAAAGAAGAAGAAAGAAACCCCTTCCCCAAAAAGCAACATATTAAAAGGATTTTAGGGACAGAAAACATTTCATTGAAAGGTTGTACTCCAATAGGTGCTCTAAATTACGACTACAAGTCATTTGGCTCGAACAGCAGCGCTACACGGAATTGCTTTCATTTCGAAGATTCCTGGCGTGTCATATATTCTCCCGGCAGCTACAGATATTTGAGCGATGAGATCTTCAATTGAACGAACAGGCATCTCATGCACTAAAAAGAACCAGTTGACTCATTAAAGAACTAGTCTCACAATGTTCTCACTTGCAGAGGTCATATGTTGTGGAACACGTCTGTTCGGGTAACGTTCCTAGTTCAACCGCTGAATGGTTTACCCGTTACAATCCTTATCTCCATTTATTATCAGCATATTAGTAGTTTCTCATTTAAAAACGAGTTAATTATACTGCCTCGAGAATCGTATCACATGTGAGGACTTCCAGCAGGATTGGTGTTCACGAAACCTTATGTTCAGTGCAACCTACCTCAAAACTTCCTGGAGGAATCTTCCAGAACGTCAGAAATTCTATGCAGCTTCGCTGTCAGACTTTCCATATAACTCCAGGTCGTCATTTCAAACACCTGTTGTATTGCAACTTTTCTTAAAATGTTTTTCTGTCCTATTAAGGTGTTGATGTTTCTGTTCTTTTTCTCTTCTTTGCACCATAGATCGCAACTACGGCATTTGAGACCCTGGATTCCTATGTGATTATAAGACGTCTTGGTAACACCTACAAATCCTGCAAATTTGACGGTCTGTTAATGAATCACCCTTATAACTTCATCGATAAGATGTTTCTAAACAACTAATGTATTGTTTATTACTTGAACCTTAATAAAAATGTATAATATCGCAATACATAACTGAAACTTTTCCCCATGTTTATAGATCTAATTTCTGAGGTGATTGACTACCTAGGACCGAAAATACGGGTTCAGTATTCTCTATATGTTGGTGATGGTAAAGATTTTATTCACTCCATCTCTTTAAAAGTCCCGGAGAACTATACTGCTTTTGAAGTCATGGAATTGGCTGAATCATTTGATCCTAAATTCAAGTATTTCAATATTTTATATTTCTTAAAAATATTTTTCTGATAATAATTTACTATTTTCTAATGCAAGCAATTTTATGGAATTTATCTAATCAACATGCTTTCGAATTGTTCTCGTGGTCGTGGTAGCCTAGTGGTCATGGCCACGAACTTGTGGACAGCGTGTTATGATTTTCAATCTTGTTGCCACAGAAGATCCGCCATGTAGAGGGGTTGATGTCCGTTATATATATCATGATGTAGAAGTGTGGAGAGTGAGGTACCAGTTGAGGTGTTATCCTCGTAACTTGATCTTGGATCAAAAGATCTGGTCTGTCATCAATGGCTCTCTCGTCGCTTCAGAGTGCGATGGTAATACAAAAATAAAATTGTTGTATTCTTCTCATTGTTTTGATTTCAGTCAGTTCCTCATTAATATTGTCACTGTTGTCTCTTACTTGATAAATTGATTGTTATTATATGATATAAAGAATAGTACCGTGTACACTGTGTAAAACACAGTAGAGCTAAAAATACCAGTTTTGTATTGTGTTGTACATCTTTTGTTCTGATGTCAATATAAATTTCCACAAACATAAGACATACCTTTACAAAACACTAAAGACACTGGGAAGGCAAAACTATAAGTTATTACATGATAATTTCTTTCAGCTCATGAAAATGATTTAGAATCGGAATAAGGCTCGTATGTGTCATCCGAGTCCAGTTTATTCGATGATAAATGGATTAGAGCCATTTTAGTTACCAGAAGAAGCTTTGGGCACATATTTTGAACCCTGTATACCCTAAATTTTCCAATAAGTTAAATCATGATTTCTTCCAACTATATTTTACGTTTTCCTTTCTATCTTCTTTTAGCGACTTTAATGACAAAAGGTGTTATGCAAAGATTATGTAAAGTTTATGTAAGTAGTTAAATTCAGAAAATAGTTTTGAAAAAGCTAAGCATATCTATAATATTATGATATACAAAAAAATTTAAAAATTTGTAAAAACCTCTGTGTAATATCATTATTTCTAACTTTGAAAATGAATATTTTATTTTAGATTCTACTGGAAAACTATGTATGGCAAGAAGTATGTGTACCAGGTTGCAAAGGTTTTGAATGATCCTGAAGTTGGAAAATTTTGGTTATTGTACATAAGTGCAATTAATGACACCGAATCATGCGTGCATTTAATTAAAAGTAAGGAAGTTTAATAATCAAATATTTATATTACTGATTTCTACATAAGTTTAATATAACACAAAAAATATTCTAAATTCTAGTTACATTAGTGCTATGTATTCTTTGGATATGAACAGTATTAATGGTAATTCTTTTATATATATATATAATAAGATAATAATAATAAGAGACTCTTGAAAAATCAGATTAGTGTTTTCCAGACTTTAATTTCAGAACAAAATGTCCTAGATTTAATCCCGTCATCACACGTCATACTGAAATAAAATACTTCTGAACATCTGATGATGCATATTTCTTGAATTTTAGTAAAAATATGAAATATCACAATATGTAACCGAAACTTATCTAAATTAGGTTATCAGCAAATCATCTTGCTCGAATGGGATCCGTCAGTTGAAACCGGCAGCATACTTTCGTTACCCGATCAAATGTTGCTTGGTAAAATTTTCTAGAAGAACTGTGATTCTGCAACTGCTGAATTGCAAATCACACTGAAAGAAGACTGGCTCAAGAAAGCCCTGTTTCATTGAATTTGATACGGAATTTAGTACGATGTTTTGAGAGGACAGTTACTTTGTAGAGGATCGTTCAGGAAATAGCAGACCATCCTTGTGTGAGGACGGCATGCATGTTTTAAAAAATGTCAAGAAAAATTTAGGGACGAAGACATCAACGGGTAGTTGCAGCGCTAGGAAAGCTCTGAGTAAACTTGCTAGGAACCTTAGATTCGACGTATTCTCTACGGATTATTTTTTCGTTCAAAATCCAAGCTTATCACCAGTAATTATGCAAAGATACAGATTCAAAACAAAACTATGCGATATGGTCTCTTGCACAAATGGAACATAACCCCCAATGGTTGGTGAATGCCATGTGATGGAATAATTTCCACTTTTTATATATTGTTTGGTGACGTAAACTCGAAAAATGGTAATGTCTGGATTACATGGAATTCTAGTGTGGATCGGAGATAGCCACTGCATTTTCTTCGTGCGAACATTTAGAGTGGCTTTTCCACATCTTTTATTCTCGGCCGGATCTTTCTGAAGAGCCTTATCCAGTACCCTACAGGAAATCCGTACAGTCAAAATCGCACGTAATTTAACACTTTTCTGTGACCACATTGTGCCTGCATTATATGAAAGGCATGCGCAACCTGTTGTCCTCTACAAGCACTATGTGCCTCAAACACATACCTCGTGAAGTGAAAACGCTCCTGTTGGAAACTTTTATTGAATACCAAGTGATAAGTCGTAGTTTTAAGCTTCCGCGACCCACTAAATCCCTAGAATGCACCCCGGTAACTTTTGGGTGTGGAAATATTTTAAGTCTCGTGTGTGTGTGTGTGCACCAGGATTCTCCAAACAATTTGAAACTGAAACATTCCATTCGATTGAAAGTTACTGTCATCGATGGCTATGTGTCACACTCCACTGTAATGGGCATCATGATGAGCCTCACTTGACTATTATCTTGTGATGGTGGTAATGTTTAACATTACTTAATGTAAATTGTATTTTCTGTTTGTGTGTTTTTCCTAAGTTTCATTGTGATTGCTTAATCGGCATAAAAGTATCAGTATAACGCATTTAAGCGCTTTCTTTTGGTTACTTTTGGAAACATTTTTTTTAAGGGAAATAAATCCAATATCTCTCTCTCTCTCATCCTTTTGGTGCTAACGGAAATATTTTCTAATCATTAATTATTTTATTACGAACTTTTTAACTTTTTAAGTATGTATGACAAACCTAGTATATAACGCATTTTTGTAATTTTTGACAGTAAATCAATGCATAATATTCTAGAAATATATGTCTTATATAATTTAAGTAATTATCAGTATATAATATAATTTGAATTACGTCATAAATTTAAAAAAGCAAAAATAAATAAATAAATAAAATAAAATAAATTTTGAAACTAATGAACGAGAATGATACTTGTTACAAAAGCCGTGTGTGTGTGCACGCGACTTGCTAGCCAATTAGGACATTATAAATTTTATAAAACAGTCTTAGCCGCACGTACATTACTGTCCTAAGTTAGTGACAGCTTTAGAAATCATAGTAGTTTTCCATTTTGGCTTCCTCAGGTTTAAGCATCCTCAGATGTGTAGAATATTTAATCTATATATACCATCATTTATTTATTTATTATATTGATTTTTAAGTATTTTTCTTCTAAAAGTAGCAATATTAAGAAATAACGAATATCAATGACATTGAATTCATTTAAGTTTTACATGATTCCATTTAGCAAACTGAGGGCAATTTTTCGCAAATTAAGGAAGTAATTCGTTGTTTAATAATAAAATAAAAATTAATAAATTTAACATATCTTTAGATTCATCTTTCTCGTTTTCGAAACTTATTAAATTTCTATACACGTTTTACAAAATTTGTTTTAGGGGTCTACATATTGTAGTCTTAATATGAATAATGAATTTCAAGCAGGTTTTTATGATTTGAAAATGGGATATCCAAATAAGGCATTTCCACTGATTACAATCGAGTTATTTTTTATCTTCTTTTAATGCCTTCATCATCTAAAAGTACAATGATATCTATGTTTTAAAAACAGTTGCGAGATGTTCAGATTATTAAAAGTATTTTTTTGCTTTCAGTAATATGTATAAAATAAGTCAATATTTTTTTCCTGTTTTCATACTTATATTATTACTAGAGAATCTTAAAATGTCAAAATTCTTAAAATATATACATTTGTTTACCACATTAGATTACTTTTAATAAACTTTCATTCATGCTCTGAAGATGAATTAATGTATTTTAGGCCCCGATGAACTTATCATGAAAAATGGAGATCATCTCATAATGTGGTACAAAACTGCGAGCGTCTAAAACAACACCAACTTTAACTTTACTTAACTTTTTAAGTGAAAAAAGAACGAGAGTCTGCAATTCATTTCCATTTGTAATATTAATAAATTTTATTTTGGGCAAATTAAAACGTAAGTGGTATTTATTTTGAATGAAACAAATATTTTCAAGTAATACTTTACAACAAACAATAGTTAAGTTTAAAAAAAAATTTTTGTACCTATATTTATTTCTTCTCTCTCTCTCTCTCTCTCTCTCTCATCAAGTATTAAATAATTAGGTATGTATACTCTATCGTTATTATTTTTAAGTTGAAATAAAATAATTATAAATATATATATATATTAAAAAAAATATAATGAATAATGCCAATAATCAATAATGGAAAATATGAATGATGACAAAATTAAAATTATTAACTACCGTAAAATCCGGCATATAACGCGCACTTTTAACACAAAAAATAAGATCGAGCGTTGAGGGAAAGCAACTGAATGCGGTAAAAATGATGGTTTTAGAAATAAAAAAAAAGAACAAATTAAAAAAAAATTAGACTTCTGCAAACATCAAAATACAGTTTATTTAAAAGAAATAACATTTCTTATGAACTTAAGACTACACAGTACCCTAAAGCTTTCATTTTTACCGATTTTTTTTTTTTTTTTTTTTTGCATTTTCTAGTGGCCCATATTATTGAGAAGCTTGCCACGAAATTTCACATCTATTAGCAAATTAGTTTTTAAGATATTTGAAGTTTCATCAGTTATGGTTTTGGTTTTGGTTTCATTTTAAAGCATTTTTCCACTCTTCAATTGAATTAATCAAAAATATTTTTGAGTTTTTGGTTTGAAATGGTTATTAATTCCAATTTTTATTACTAAAATCATTTCTGCTTGATTATGTTTTGAGTTTTTTGAGTTCTCATAATTAATTAAGATTGATTTCAAGGCCATTCTTTGCTTTAAAAATAGTTTATATAACTTAGAAGCTTTATCATTAATATTTCCTGTTGAGAAAATGCCATGGGAAAAACGTTCTCGGGTTGCTATGAGAAACTATATTTCGAAAAGATGGAATACTACTGAAAATGATGTATCTAAAAATCAGTCCTCAGCTGATTCTCCAATTAGAGTTCAGAATACAAGTATTCTGAATTCAAATGTTGAAGATATATCTGAATATTTCCTTAAAGCACCTAACTGCATTATACCAAACATATTGTAGTACTATATTTTAGTATTTTAAATCGTACAACAAGAGCTAAAACTTCCTAAACTGCCCCAATTTAAAACTGAAAAAATTAAATTTTATAAGCAAACCTGACTATTTTTTGCTTAAGTTAGTATCATTATTATTTTGTACATAAATGCTTTTTGTTTCAAAACTTTTGTGAAAATATTAGGTTAAGATAAAGCTGAATAAAAACTGACGTCTTAACAAATGCTATCAGTATTATGCTAAAATATATTTTGAATTAAAAATATAATTTTCAGTCATATTTAATTAAAATAATGTTTTAATGCAGAACATACATTGCAAAATAAAATATTAAAAAATTAGAGCTTTACGGGTATTATAAGTGTTTTTGTTTTATGACTTTACAAACTTTAAAAGCGTTTTTCTCAGACTTTCAATTTTGAAAGTATAAGTGTTTTCTAATACCTAGGGCTTTTTTCCTATTCAAGATAGAACCTTGAATTTTTTTTTTGTATATACTCACAAACGTATGTTATATAAAAGTTACTATGGATTTAGCGCTGAGATATCTAGTTATTTTTCTAAGAAATGCTTAAGTTGATATTTTAAAAATTTTCGTGTTTTTTCCAGGTTTTTCTAGAAAAATAATTATTAAAAATCAACTAGGCAATAAACTTTCAAACTATCCTAAAAAACATAAATAACTTAAAATGACTAAAAAATTTTTAAAATGGAGTATTTTATATAAGAGTTTGAAAAAACTTCAAAAATTCTTAATTTTTTAAAATTGTAAAATAATGCCTGGTTGAACTGACTTTTTACTTACAGAATCAGCTTAATAATATAATCTGAATATAAAACATCAATTATTTTTACTGTAACTGTCTCCAAAAAATTTTTTTGAAAAAGGGTACCATGTTGCCTTAAAAGGTTAAGGCTCTAGAAGTATACTATTTTTTTCTAAGCTTGAATAATACCTCGAATAAATCAAAGTGAAAAATAAGATAATTGCACACGTACATTTAAGGTTTCTTCGTAAAAAAGGGGAGTGCGCTATATACGGTGATTATTCCGAAAAATTAAAAATTGTAGCTTCAAAGTATAGGTGCATGTTATACAGCGATGCACATTTTTCGCCGGATTTTACGGTAAATAATGAAGTAAATTATATATATTTAAATGTATCAAGTTTTCTAAAAACCATTTTGGATATTTTAAACGATTCAAACGAATACCCAAATATAAAATATGTCATTCACTCATATATTTGATCTTTATTATTTCAAATTCCATTTGATATAATGGAGTAGAAGCACTTAAGATTTAAAGTTTGGTATAATTTCTGAAACGTTTTATCTCATGGAACTTATAATATTAATTTAAGATAAACATTTAACATTTTAAATATAAGAAATGTCTTGCATTTGGAATAAAAAACCTGAAAAGAAGATGGAAAAACTATCATATTGTAGCAACAGTAGTATATTAAAAATGTTAAAATCCTTTGCAATGACAGAACTAAAATAACCATGAATAAAAGAAATGTGTTATTTAAAAATACCTTATAAATGTACTGCGAGTATGAAATGGTTAAGTGATAGATTTTAATTAAGAAAAATAAAATCAAGAAAAATTAAAATGTACATTTGGAATATAAATATTTTAATATTGATCCAGAGAAAAAGAAAGAATATTTATACATGACGTAACCGATGAATCTTTTTTGTGTGAATTTTTAAATAGTAGACATAAAAATTTGAAGTAGCCAATTAATATTTCCGGTGCATTGTTTTCTTTTTAAAAGTTGCAATAAAGAAAATGTGAAATGCGATTTATACTTGTTTCAGTGTAAACATTAAATACATTAATCTTAAGAAGACTTTTTCATATATTTATCAAATAAAAAAATATTGTATTTTAACTTCAAACATTTTTTAAAAAAATATTTGAAAACACTTTAAAATTATCTTTTATCATAGTGGCTCAAATTAATTCTACTATAGAATGAGCCCAAGTTCTGTTTTGGAATATATTCATGAGTTGTTTACAGGGACTTTATAATAGTAGAAGTCGCGAGATTTTTTTGCATCGATGTTGAGCAGCCAGTTCAACTTGATTCCATTAAAAATCCATCATGTTGTACAACGAACGACTGCTGCTAGTTAAAAAGGGAAAAGAATTTTTCATAATTCTCGCAAAGTATGATATGAAAGCTTTGAGAATAAGGTTCCTCCAGAACAAGAGTTATTTTCGTTAATTTCAATTAATATTACGATTTTTACGTAAAGAGCTGTTTATGAAAGTTAACCCTTTAACTGTCAAGTTATTTTGATGAGATTTGGGCACATAGATTGTCAAATATTTTTATTGCAGAAATAAAATATTTAGTGTATAATAAAATATACTTTATAGTTAAAAACTGATATTTTGAATTACACGCATAAAAGTTTTTAAATATTTGTAGCAACTGCATATTTGCTTGAGGTGTCTGTTACGCGCCGAGACAGTGGTAAAGTTCGTTTCTAGTGAAACATTATTTTCTTAAGAAAAATGAAATAAAAATTTGAACATCTGTTACTTGTTTGGTAATTCAGTTTTGTGTGGTATAACTAGAAACACTTTTCAAAGCACAAACTAACTCCCCAATCATTACACTGTAAGTCAACAATTCAATATTTTCTAGGCCACTAGATGGCAGAACCAATCAAACTGTTTTCAGAATCAGTTGAATTATGATTAGCATGATTTTAGATACTGACAGATAAAAGGAACCCTTAAGACCGGACGTGTAATGCTCCATTTTGTTGAATGCAATTTTGTTGAGAATTATTGTTAATTTTTAAAAATTCCCATAATTTATTTTCAGTTTTTGTATTTTTGCTTTTTATCTCTATTAATAGTATATCTTGTTTACTGTAAACAAAACTATATCTTGTCTAAAAACGTGGTATTTTTGAAAAACTACTTTCACTTGCTGTACTGACTGCTTCAATGATACACGCGCAATAAAGATCCAGTAGATACTGTGAAAGTCTGATAAATTTATTTAAAATTTAGTAACCTGAAATCACACTGAACTATTCTGAGTGCTAGTAAAACACACCTTATAGCACCATGTTTCTGCCTTATTTTTTTTTTATCTATTTGCATCCTTTTTTGCACAACGGACTCAGCGTTGTCTTGTAGGCTCACGTTTTCCACGCGTAGGAGGAATATGGCATATAAAATGTCATTCATTAGGACGGGCTATTTACTGTAGAACAAAGTTATTACTGTAGATGGTCTGCCAGGATTCTTCTGTCCAAAATGCATCATTATATTTATAAAAGCTCTTCTACAACTTAGATTCAAAGTTCTAAGAATACAATACGTTTTTAAATAACATTTTTATAGAGCAAAAATGGATTCTGGAAAACCTTATATATTAAAAGAAAAAGTACCTTTTTTTATAATGTTCTTTCAGACGTTTTTGGATAGTCGGATGAAAGCATATTTCTTGATCACTACGATTTACACCATAATTAGATTATAGTGAAAAATAATCTTTGACTTGAGTATATCCTCATTTTTTTTTTGGTTGATCATGGAAGTATCATCAACTCTGTTAATCAGACACCATCTATTGAATTGATCCCAAATTAACTTTTCCCAATATAGAATCGGGTTTGACAAAAAAAGATGAAGCTGAAATAAATTTCTCTCGATATGTATTTGGGCATAATAATAAGATGCATTAAAAAAAGTACCCCGTGTAACATTCGAGCGTGATATTTTGGAGCACAAGTACCGTGCCCGAGATTATCTCGGACATGAGAGTTGAAGGTTAATGAAATCAATCGAAACTATATATTGTTACTAATTCGCTTACAAAAAATTGATCAAGCAATACATATGAAAAAACAGTTCAATGAATAAATGACAAAAAAGTAAATTCAGCGTAAGACTTGATTTTTAGAAAAATATTATTTTTTTACCAGAAATCAAAGAAAAAGTGGATTTGTTAAAGTAAATTATTATTAGTTACTAAAATCTACATTTATAAAAATACATTTATAAACTTAATATATTTATTTAGTTTTAGTTTAGCTGAGATGCTCGTTTTCTAAGTGAACATTCAAAAATACCGAGAAATTTTAAGTGATTATGGCTTATTTCTTCAATCACTCACAGCCGCATTTAAGATCCGTCTCAATAAGGACCATTTGGATGGTTGCTTTTCGGTCTCCAAGGATAAAATCTTCCACTTTCTTCACAGTGGCAAAATCATCCTAAGTGATGGTCTTGTACATTCTGGATCAGCTGGTAGGGACTTGTCGCCAATTGGAAAATTATTTTTCCATTTTATTATAATGACGCTCTATCATTTCCCCAAACAGAGAGTCATCAATTAGTCGTGGTTTTTTTAACCTTTCAAATGAAGGAACTTAATCACACTAAGCCTTATAATCTTTTCCATACAGTGGGTGTATCAATATATAGCGTTCTGAAATAAAAAAAATCAAAATTAATATCTATAATTTACAACATAGGGACATTGTTGTATTGTTGACATTATGTACAACAATATTATACATAAGGACGTTATTATGCAGAACCAGTTTTATTCACATACACAAATCTGGTAATTTCCTAATAATTATTAAATATGAAACTTTGCGATATCCCTACGTATATATGTGTGTGTGCGCGTGTATCTGATCCCGATCTGAGTTATTAAATTATCATATTAATCAAATTTTATTTTTAAAAAAATGGTATTATCTTTCAACGAACTTCAGATTATTTTGCAGTGGTCACATTTGGTGATAAAGGTAATGGATTAGAGAAAATTATGGCCAATTCCTAATAAAAAATTTACGAAAATATTCTTAACATATAATTGAAAATTTATCTGATAAGAAACAGCACTAGTTTTTAGGAGATAGGGGAGAATTTGAAG
Organism: Trichonephila inaurata madagascariensis; assembly: GCA_019973955.1. Classification (NCBI taxonomy): domain Eukaryota; kingdom Metazoa; phylum Arthropoda; class Arachnida; order Araneae; family Nephilidae; genus Trichonephila; species Trichonephila inaurata. The sequence goes on from BMAV01004097.1 coordinate 205,320, forward strand.
TTGAAGTACGTGATGACACAAACTTTGATATGAATCTACTTTTTATGCGTGACAATAAAACAATTGGAATTTCTGTTTATGTGAGATATTTATAAATAATTATCGTTATTAAATTAATCTGTACATTCCAAAAATTTTCATGTTTTTGTTGATTCACATGGGCCGCATTTGGGTAGCTTAGCCATTTGCAAACATGACAAGTTCCAAAGAGTGGAAGCCATTTCATTAGCGGCACCATCAAATGGCGTCTTCCATTACCAAATTGGGAAGTTTGAATTTCATTCAATTCAAACTCTAGTCGGATGCTGAATATTGCACTAATTTAATTTTACCAAGAGTAACATAGCAAAATTGATACCTACAGGATCTTTTAGATGCCACATTATCAGATGACATCCGTGCTTAAAATTTTTCGCATCCAGAAAATCTATCGACACCAGCCGGGATCGAACCCTCAAACTTGGACGTGTGAGATGGGCCTCAAACAAACGACAAACCAACCTAAAATTTTTATAAAACAAATTATTGAACACAAAAATGAAAAACTATATACCCAAACAGATTTTCCATATAAGCTAACACAAAGGTCAATTGATGTAAATAAAAAAAACTATCATGATTTATGGCATGAATGGAGAAAAGTTTTCCGTAATTCCATACACATTTTAAGATGATGAAGTGATAAATACTTATTGATTGCAAAATGTCTGTCTCTACATTTTTTAAACATTTCTTTGAAAGCTAAATTTAAATTAAATTTCTACAAACTAGAAAATTCTACTTGCCTGCTATGTATTGTTTAAAGATCTCATTTAAACTTTTTTGTCATGTCACTTACAGATATATTATTCAAAAACAATACATGATAGGCTGATAGAACAATGTCGACAAAAGTTGAATTGTGAGCTACCTGGAAAAAAAGAAAGATATTTAACATTTTTTTAAAAATTCCTTTTCAGAGAGTTAAGAACATTTCAAATAATGATATTAAGATTTTCCCTTATTCTTTTAATCAAAAAGATCTAATCAACAAGATGAAAAATCCAACAGTAAAAATATTGAAATGCCAATTCCTTAAACTTCAAAATATCAAAATACTTAAGATGCTCATAATAAAACTAATAATGGAACAGAGTAAATATATATAACTTTAAATTTTGTTAAACTTTAAGTATTGAACTGTGTTTCAGAATAAATCAAGAACTTAGAATTAAACTATAAATAATATTTTCTTCTCTCACAAGTGCAATGCATAACAATTACAGTTGGGTTAAAGCACAAATATATATATATAGTCAACACACACATTCATGATCAATAGAGAGAGACATCAAAACAGAAAAAAAATCGAAATTTCAAGATAAACCAGAAATAAGTTTTGAGAAAGGATATGTGTTAGAAGTTAAAAATAATAGAATTTAAAATATAATAAAACAGAACTTAAAACATAAAAATATGGATGCTACAGTATTATAAACATTGCTGACTTAGAACAGCTCTTATATATAATTTTTTTTATATATAAAAGTGGTATTTAACATGGTTTTTGGCCAGCTAATTTCCTCCCTTTTTGTTAGTAAAACTGTGCAGAAACCTATTGAAATTAATGGATAGAATATCTAAATCCATTGCAAAAGAAAGGTAACTTACCTTAAAAATGTATTCAAAAATGCAGAGCCCGCGTTAAATTTGAGTACAGTAAACAAGTTATTGCCAGAAAAAATACAGAAACAATTCAAGTTTTATTTATTTATTGTACTTATTTACATTGTATTGTCTTATGTGTGAAACCTTGGTTACACGACTTATACATCAATTCCGTAGTCTATACCACCTTCTTTGCCGCGTGATGTAGTAGAACTACATAAAAGGGTAACACTTGATGTCAATATATATACATATATATATATATATATATACTAGCTAGTATACCCGTTCTTCGCAAGGGTGAACTGAAAAATTAAACAGTACAGATTGAATGGTAAAGAAATTTTTAACGAGTTAATTTTACGTGAATTGCAAATTAAACAAAAATAGCGTTTTGCATATCTCAGCTGAACAAAAAAGAAAGAAAGAAAAAAAAAACACCTTTGTTAAATTTTAAGTCTGTTGATCTAATAGCTTATAAAAAAGATTTTTTTTTTATTTATAACTCCCCGTAACTCTCTTGAGGATCGATTTTTGAACATACCTTCCTAAGCTGAACTCTGCTTATCAAAAGTAACCCATTGTTAAAAGTTTTGTCTAATGAACGCTTAAAATAGTGTAAATAATTTATATCTGAAAGTGTAATACATTAATATTACTTTCTGTTGTATTTATTTTATGTTAATATTGTAATATTCGTGAGCAACGCCGTTTCTTAAATTATAATGGCGATTCAATGAAAAGTGTAGCGAAATGTTGATGACAAAGTCAAGTTGGCAAATGTCTAGTTACTTTCATAGCTCGAGCTTTATTAGAGCTTTGAAAGACCCACCGTGTAGGAAAGCGATGCACGTTAACCCTTTATTTACCGCATTATGATTTACTGCAGTTTTTTTCATGCGCTATTTTTTTTTTTTTTTT